>BQNB010178176.1:0-12895 GCA_026074375.1 Tanacetum coccineum
ATGTAAAGTTCGTATGTAAAGTTATCTATGAAATAATAAAGTAATAATTCCATTACATCTTGTTATCTGGTGGTATCAAAACTCGACATTATTTGTTAAATTCTATCATGTTCAACTATGAATTTATAAATTCTCAGTTACAAGGAGTTGAACGCTTCTTTTTGTAAGTGACTAATTATAAATAAGTAGGCTTAAGTATATAACATGCGTACAAACAAGTTTCTTTCAATCCGTTTGTACAAACAATTCCTTAATCATTATCATTATTACCTTCAATATCTATTCATTTCCAAATCTGTATCTCACGTAATTAGCAACTCTCTTACAAATTCATAATCATTACTTGACATCACTCATTCCATGATCTTTGTATACTAAAATTCTCTGTTATATTCTGCAACGTAATAACAAGAAAACACACAAGAATCTATGCAATGTCAAATGATTTCAATACCACTAGGTATGAAAATTTTGACAAAGACTTGTGATAGCATTCTTATTCGATGTTGACTTTTAAAGGTTAATGAATAGCGATTCTTTACGATCAGAGTAGCGCAGCAGAAGCGTGGTGGGCCCATAACCCACAGGTTCCACAAATCAAAGTATTCTATCCACCCAGGTTCTATCAAAATCAGGAGAAATTCTATTGACTGTCATCAAGAGGTGTAGTCTTGAAAATAAGTAGACGTGTGAAAAGAAGTAATTATAATTATGGTACGTAACATAATTATAAATGCATCACACACGTGGACTTGTGACCTTGATTAGCCTAACATAAAGATTAAATTCATACCCAGTACTTACATCTATTCCCAAACAATACCACTATAACTTTCAATTAAATCTCAGGATGAGATTTCTGTAATGGGTGGAGACTATAACAACCCAAGAATTTTCATTAAATGCAAAACTTATTTTACTATTATCACAATTACGGGGAAATTTTTTGCTTTATTACATTACTTATATATCTCAGTATGTCATAACTAAAGTAGACGAGCTCACGCAACCTATCTATGACCATCCTATCTTCATATGTCAAGCAAACATCATAACATGTCAAGTCAATATTATCATAAAGATGTTATCCAACATATTATGAATCCGTACTCATTCCTGAAACCTTAATTTTGGGAATTCCTCTACACAACTTAAGGTACAAGTACATGAGGCACATGTACAAGTCCTTTAAACTTATCTATTCATTTAGCACAACCTTATAAATCACATAACTTATAAGTACCATTCATTCCAAGATCATAAAACCCTAAGTATAATTAGGACTTCCTTTCATTTCTCATTAGATTTAAGTATAAGATATTTAAGTATTACTTTAGCAACCATCTAAGTCCCTAAATATAAACCCTAATCCTTCACAAGCAACAACCTTACCTAGCAAAACCCTAAGTCAAAACCATGATTTCAAACCACTTTAACACTTTGTTCATAGAATTTACATATGATCTAAATTTAAACTATTATCATTACATTATCACTATACCTAGATCCTACCAACATGAATTCTACCTCAATACACTAGTCAATTCTCCTTCTTAAAAACCATTATATAACCCTATGAAACTACAATATACAAGTCTATGAAGTATGGAATTCCAAATATATACTTTCCCCTCCAAAACCTAATTTCAATTGTATAATATACCCTAAGCTGAATACTAGACCTCTAATACACCTCAAAAGAATTAGTTTTTCTCCTAAATTTCAAGGAAAGCCCTTTAAAAACCCTAAGTATAAGTCTTGGAAACATAAGATTTCAAATAATAGATTTTCCCTCCTAAATTCAAACTCGGGTATATAAGTATTTAAACCTAAGATACAAGTCTTTTTAGCATTAAACTTTAAACCTATTTTCCCACCTAAGATCATAGTACAACATTCTAAAGCCCTAGGTACAAACCCTTAATACACGAATTCAAACAATAGAATTCCCTCCAAACATAGTGTTATTAACACGAATTGCCAAACACCCCCTTAACTACCAAATTCGAATTCTAGGCCTATAATTCCCATTCTAAACCCTAAACTAAGCTTATTATCAGTCCCTAATCATAATCCTTAAGTCTTACACGATCCCTAACCCTAGAACCCTAATATTCGAGCTAAACTAAACACCCCTTTTCAGAATCTGCATAACCCAAACATCCCTCTAAACCCATGTGCAGATCAAAATACCCATTTTGACCCATCCCACATGCTGCTACAACACCTTATACAACTCCTACACCAATTAAAACTACCCTTGGCCTCCAAGTTACTTCTTTGCCTCGTCATATAGCTAAAACGCCACCACCACCTTACCAATTTGGTTAGTCACCTTTCTTGGCCACCAAGTTCTTCACCACAACCCTCCACATCATCGACCTACTGTCCTAGACTTGTATATTCACCCCCCTTAAAAAAAACCTCACAACCCTTGGTCCCCAAGTTAAACAACTTATAAAATAGGCATACACATACACATCAAAAACTCATCCCACACCTTTCTATACCTCAAAAACCCTTATTATTTAGATGACTAGCAGTATCTAAGTTCCAAGTATCCAAGGAAGGTTTTAAGAAAATAAAAGAAGCCAAGAAGTAGAAGAAACCAAGCTATAGTTCATGTTCTAGGCGTATGTATGCATAAAATCACCATTTTGACCCACTTTGATCCACACACACCCATGTAAGTTCAAACCTTGTTCTATCAACTCTCTACTATGTGCTTAGGAGCTGAACATCTGGACTGCGATTAGGTTCCTTAATAAAAATCTAGCTAGAACACATTTTTGAGTTCACATAAAATCATAAAATGCCCATTTTGACCCACTTTTGCACTAGTATAACTTTAAAATTGTCTTAACAACCTATGCCCCTTTTTTTGATATGTTAAACACCTTCCCTAACACTCTATATCTGCACTATATGAGCTCTTTAATCATTTATTTGATCATTCAAATGATCATACCAAAATAGATTCAAAAATGACAGCATATGTCATTTTTGCGACTATTTTGGGACACACTTTCACGCCACCAAAACTCGACCCTTTTAAACACAACTCCCATATGTTTTTAGATCTGGTATATCACTATCTTAGGGACTACAACATACTCCCCAAAATCGACCCATTTACCCTATAACTCGAACCTAGACCCTTAAAAATCGTGACCCACTTCGTCCCAAAAACACGAAAATCCTAAAAATATTTCTAAGTGTTTATAACTTAAAAACTATAGGGACTGATTTTGCCACTTTCTAAACTTAAAATTCAGGGATTAGAACTGTAATTAGGTTAAACTTAAGTAAAAGGACTAATTTTGCCATTTTTGAAACTATATGGACTAAAAGTGTCATTTTTCAAACTTGAGGGACTAAAATGTAACTTTTCAAAACTTAAAGTTTATTTTATTTAAAATATTAATTTTCAAAATTTATAAACATAGGGACTAGAATTGTAATATCTTAAAACTTATATGCCTAGGGTTAGTTTTGCTATTTTCTAAACTAAAAAGGTTTGTTTTGTAAAATTTATTTATAACAAGGGTATAAAATGTAAATTCTAAAATTATAAACTTTAGGGATTAAAATGGTAATATTTTAAAACTTATAAAAGGACTAGTTTTGCCAATTTCCAAACTATAAAGTAGAAATTGTCATTTCTCCATTCTCCAAAGTTTAAAATGTAAATACCCTTATTTATATTTTTATAAAACCTATCTTATTTGGAATTACAATGGTATATTGTATCTCAATACTAGGGATATTCATATTAAAGATGTTCCATCTCGATATTACGTTCTGACTGAGTGGTTGGGTTTACGATTTAAAGTGCCCTCGCTCCTCAAACGTTTATAGAATGGCTTCTAAAATATGATTGCCCGAACGGGGATACATTATTTCATAATCATCCTTTCCAAATAAGTTATTTTCCAAACTACAAACTTTGTAAAGATTCTGGATTATACCCAATTAATCTAAGAACCTTATAAATCAAAGTTCTCAAATACAATCTTCTAAAGCCCTTAGGAACCCATGTTCTAGAGTACAATCTTCCTAAGACTTGACATATTTACTCAGGTTGCGTGACGTGGTTGTTTACTATCATTCTATTATATCAACATTCCCCGGTTAAGATTGTGATAAGGTCGTCAGCTTTCATTTCAGAATATTTATTACATCTACCTACCAGGTGAGATTCATAGCCTCGCTTTTCAATATTTTGAATGTTTTATAAACCCGCGCGGGGATCATGCTTAGTTACAAAACTCTTATACATACAACACCGATTATCTTATAAACAATGTGATTACCTCAAAGGCTTAATGAATCATAACCCCCATAATTTTCAATCTGTTTAAATACTTTATAAAACTATTCAGTGAACCTGATACATACTATGAATGCAAGAGTTTCTAAAGATGGCTAATCCAAATATATTATTGCCTAAGTAGCTCAGTCCGTTATTTTCATATCATTACTCATTAATTACCTTGGCATTGTCGAGTGAACGCGAATATTGGAATAGATCTATTTGGGGGTTGACGGCTCCAGTTTGTAATACCCCATGCTTGGGTAGCCAAACACACTAATTTTCCTAATAGTAACCTTGGCAGAAGTTATTCTATATCACTGGTACCATCTGTCCCTAGACCAATATCACTACGATGATTTCTTGTTAATGTATTGATGTCATGAGCTTAGGTACAATAATAATGTTACCCTGATTTTCTATGAAAATTGTATTCATTACAATTATTACCATTATAATGACTTGCATTCAACCATATGATAATATTCAACTGTTTTCCCATGATAATAATGTTCTCCATGATATTAAATGTTCTCCATGATAATTATCACAGTAATCCGCATATTACCACTAAATAACTTGTATTCAAACTATTACATTAAACTTATGAATTCCACTCAACCTTTGTGTAGACCCTTTTTTTAAGCATGTTTATGCTCAGGTAATTAGCAAGTTGCGGCACGAGTTGGCATGGACTCGAAGATGGCTGAACTGTTATCATTCAAACATAATATTTAGAATTTTTTTTTGTGAACCTGCATTTAATAAAACTCTGATTATAAAGAATGATACACTAAATTTTTCCAACAAAACGGTTTCTTTTAAAGTTGTTATATCTATGATTATGATAGTTGTATCCAAGAAAGTAATACCCTAGAATAAGCTCCGCTATACGCTATATTGTAAAAATAGGGGTGTTACATAACTGCCTTTGCATCCTCAGCTTGAGGGGACAAGATCATTTATAAGTACAACAGAAGGGTCAGCCGGAGCTAGGTGCTCCTCCTCCTCCTTGTCCTCCTCATCCTTCTTAACATCATCATCATCGTCGTCATCATCAGATGCGGATCGGTGCGGTTTTTGGCAAAAACCACACCGCATCCGCAATTGCGGTTTTTAAAAAGTGAGAATCCGCAACCGCGCGGTTTTTGCGGTTTCGGTTTTGCGGGTTTTATTGCGGTTTTGCGGGTTGTGCGGGTATTAACCGCACCGCACCATCACTTATAATTTATATAATTAATGTGGGTTTTTTGCGGTTTTTTGTTTACAATGTTGGTTTTTTCGGTTATAACAATGCATATATTTAAGGTAAACACACACATTACCTAGAATATTATTGATAATATGCATTAGAAGCCTTATAACACACATTAAATAATCAATGTGCCGTTTTTCGGTTTTATAAAATTAATGTGCGGTGCGGTGCGGATTTTGCGGTTCGGTTTTACGGATAAAACCGCAACCGCACCGCATTTTGCGGTTTTATTTTTTCCTAAAACCGATCCACCGGTTTTTGTCGTGGTGCGATTTTTGTGGTGCGGGTTTTTGCGGATTTTGCGGTTTTGCGGTTTGCGGTGCGGTTTCTGCTCACCCCTACCCGATACCTATCTCTAAACAATACCACTATAACTTTCAATTAAATCTCGGGATGAGATTTCTGCAAGGGGTGGAGACTATAACAACCTAAGAATTTTCATCAAATGCAAAACTTATTTTACTATTATCACAATTATACGGGGAAATTTTTCGCTTTATGGTATGTGCTTAATTACACATACCATTTTCAAATAAAAATGGACTTATGACTTAAAAACGTTTACCAAATACATTTGTATCAAACCAAGCACGGGATGGAAAAGGCAAAGTCAAATCGAAGCCAAAGTCAGTCAAAGTCAGAAAGTCAACCCAAAAAAGTCAAAAGTCAACCAAGTGAAGAAAATACAACTTGAGGGACTAAAATTGCCAAACCTCAAGATGTATTAAAAGGGTTAAAATCAAAATTTCCGGGTGAAGTATAACTTTAGGGGCCAGTTTTCCCAAACCCCTAAAGTTGTATCATAAAAGGGCAAAGTTTACAATGAAAATATAAGAGTTGAGGGACCGAAGCTGTCAACCTACACAAAACCCATCTTTCCCGCCCAACAAAACCCCAGATATAACTCACGGGTCCCCTTCATCCTCTTTTATCCTGCAACCTCTACAACCCCTTGGGTAAGACATTTCCCCCTCCTCCACTATCTCCCCCCAGCTTTATAATTGCCATGTTGGCAATCCCTCACCATTTCCAAGTGATTTCGATGGCTGAGATTGACTCAAAAGAAGCACAAAAGAAATTGAAGGCTGAGATTTGTTTTAGAATCACCTCACACAACAAGCACACTTGGTTTTTGTCTCTACAAAGAAACACAGAAGAAAGAAGAGAAGGAAGACCAAGAAACCAAGACCTTAATATTTTTTAGTATAAATAGGGCCATTGTAACCCAAGAACGGGGGGAGAGAGAGTCGTTTTTATTTTTATCTAGTTCTTAGTTAAGTTTCAGCTTATTTTTATGCAAATTTATGTTTCCAAGTCTTGTAACTTTAACTTTCGTCTTAATGCAAATTTGGAATTTTTAAGTCAATTCTTGATCCTCTGTTTTTCCTTTTGTTAACAGCTTTACTTAATATGTTTTAAGTCTTATAAAATCATATAAGTCATTTGTCTTAACTCAAATACTAAAGTTTAAGTAAAGTCACAAAAAGTCCACACTCAAATATACCACAGCTTATGGATGATAAGCCAGTTCTGGATGGGCTTATGGACACTACTAGCTTGTCTTTGACAAGCTAGAGCTTGTAGACTCTTGGTTTAACCCTGTTTTGAGCAAGGGAGTTGTAAGTTTTTATTTTGCTTATTTTGCTTATTTACTGTAGAACTGCTTATTAGTGTTTATTTGTTACCTATATTTACTTACTTATGCTTTATCATGATGTTTAGTGCTTATCTTGCTTAGTTGTTGGTTTAAAAACAGTTTGTGTCATTTTCTAAGTTAGTACTGATAGTACTGGTAGTTAAAACTGTTGGACTGATTTAGCTTATTTAAGTGCTTATTCTTGATTGAAGCCTGCTTATAAGTGTCTTATTTTGCTATTTGATAATCTGTTTAGCACCAAATCAGCTTAAAATAAAAAGAAAAATGATTTTTGAAAACCTTAAGGGGTGTTTGGAACAAGCAGTACTAACCCATAGTTAGTACTGCTAGTTCTATTTTTGGATTTTTAAAGCTAGCAGTACTAACTTAAAGCTAGCAGTACTAACTCCAAGTTAGTACTGTTAGTTAAAACAGTTAGTACTGTTGGTTCATTTTAGCTTATCAGCTTATTATTTCTGCTTATTTAAGATTTGCTTAGCTTTTTAGAGTAGTTTAAGCCATTTTCCTTTACTGTCTGTAGTAGAGCTTACTTTAGCTTATTTGCCTTGTCAAAGCAATTTTATCAGTTTGTAGTTTTTTAGCTTATTTGCCATTTTAGTTTGTGCTAGTTGCTTATTCTTAGGCCCAAGTGCTTATTAGGGGTAGTTAAAGATCTGTTTAACCTATTTGCTTATTTCTGGTTTCATTGTGTTCTGTTTGGGCTAGCAGTACTAACTCCAAGTTAGTACTGTTAGTTAAAATAGTTAATACTGTTAGTACTGTTGTTAGTACTGCTGAGTTTCTCCTGCTTAATTTAGTCTAATTGCTTGCTGAATTTGCTTATTTAGAGTTAGTGTAGCTTATTTGATTTGTCTTAAGCTTATTTGAGCTTATTTGTGTCTTAGTATAAAAGTTCTTAGTGTTTTCACCATTTCTAGTCTTTATGCTATCTCTAGCTTATTTTCCTTGCTTATCTTTTCGCGCATTTGCTTTTAGCTTATTTGAATTTGGCTTATTTAAGAAAAGTTAAAGTTTACTTCTTTTTGAGCAAATGAGTTAAGTTAAGTTGTGTTGGTTGAAAAGATGTTTGGAATGAGATTAAGCAACATATATGTTTCCTAAAACATCTCGCCTTTTGAATTTGTATTTTTTTGAGTTTGTAGTGTCCAAAATACCAAAAACCAAAATTTTAGCTTACTTTCTGCAATCAGCAGCTAAATTGGCTTTTTGGAGCTTATAAAGTGCTTATTTTCGCAAGGTGTCTTTATTAAAGTTGCTTAAAAACATGTTGTGAACAACTTCATGTTTGAGTTTTGGCTTAAAACGACTTTTTAAAATCAAACACTTTTTGGGGATTGGACTAATCGGGATGGGGTTCAGGATAGAAAAAAAAAATTATTTTCGGTCTTTTGTCACATAGACCTGTCGTTAGTCTTGTTAAGTTTTAGAGTTTAATTATTAGTTAGTTTTAGTTTTAATTAGTTTTAATTAGCTTTAACCATTAGATAAAATTTGGGGCTTTTTATTTTGTAAATTTCTGCACTTTTCTCCACTTTAGATTAGTGTAATTTTTATAAAAAATTTAGGTTTTTAGCCCTCGTTTTTCGTGCCCGTTTTAGGTTTTAAGTTATTTAGCTTTCGTTTTTAGGTTTTATTTAATCTTTTGGCTTATTTAACTTGTAGAAATAGAAAACCAAGCCTAACCTTGTCATATTCAAACATCGTTTATCAATTCGTGATTCGATTTTCCATTCAAGCCTCGTTGGGACATAACGACCCGGGAATCATACTTCCGGACACATATATATTTTATTTTAGTAAACTTTTGACCATTCCTTGTGTAAAGGTAATTGGTTGAGTGTTTGCTTATATATTATATATATATATATATTATCTATCGAACCAATTTTTGGCGCCGTTGCCGGGGAGGCTGTGAAAAAGAATATCGTTACGTTTGCAATTTTTGTTTGAATTTGAATTATTTTCTTTTATATTAAACATTAAAACGTACAAAATATTTTTATTTTCTTTTATTAGTTAATTATCCATATAAAACAAAAATATAAATAACATTTTCCATAAAAGAAATAAAATTCACAAGTTTGGTAAAAATACCAAAATATAATTTCTCAATTGAGGTATTATATTATTAACTTCCTGTGAACTTGTTGGTTCCCAACTCTGAAACAAAAGGATTTAAAAACTTGCCATTTGTGTTCTTACGGGACATACGGCTCCCTTGAAAAGTTAAACCAAACTAAAATGTGGGTATAAGGGGGTTGTTCCAAGGAACTACGCCCGTAAGGAGAAATAAGCTTCGCGCTATTCTACTCCTCCGTCACCTGTGCGTTTCTTTTGAGAGCTACGTGAAAGTAAGTTAGATTATTGAGTAGCGTTGTTCTTATTCTCATGTCCGGTAAAAAATTGTGAATAAATCATTGAAAAACCAAAAAAATTAGTGTAAATTTTCTTTTTATATTTCTATTTTGTGCATGCGCACTCGTTCTCAAGCCCGTAAACGTCGACAACAACAAGTCCGACAAACTTCTGTTGAATCACCAAATCTTGAGAAGCCAAATAACAATCCTCCCATAGTTACGATGGATGATAATCGTACTATGGCGCAATTGCTCGAAGCACCCACCGAGGGTTACGAGGATGCGATCGTTGTTCCCGAAATTACCGCGAACAACTTTGAGATCAAGCATGGTCTACTTAATCTTGTTCAAAACAAGCAATTTTTTGGACACGATAAAGAAGACCCACTGTCTCATCGATATTTCAACAAGATCACTTCTACGATGAAGTTCCCAAACGTCCGAGTTCGTCGGTTAAGGCTTATGCTTTTCCATTTTCATTTGAGGGGAGCAGAGCTGGATTTGGCTTGAAAAAGAGCCACCTCAATCGATTTTACATGGGATGATCTTGTTCGAATTCATTAACATATTCTTCCTCCTTCTAAACAAACCAATCTCTCGAAATGAAATCACAAGATTTCACATAAAATTTGATGAAAACGTTTGAGAGGCATGGGACCGATTTAATGATCTTCTTAGGGGATGCCGCATCAGGGGTTTTAGTATTGCTTCAACTCGTATACTTCTATTATTTCCCTAAATTCGATTTGATCAAGATTCATTGAAATCCGATGCGGGTGGTAACTTCTGGATAAAAAGGCCTCGAGAATGCCTAAAAATCATCGTGAGCTGGTCCAGAGTTCGTCTCAATAACGAAGCATGGCATTGTTTCAAAAAAGTGGTACGAGCTTTCTACCCAGCTAGTTTCATCGATGTTGCTGAGCTAAAAGATATGGTTAGAGCATTGATTCGTTATAAGAAACCAATCTACTTCCCGATCCCGTATATGCAGTCGAGCAAAGTTATTAACCTGAAGGGGGTGTCATTCTTACCAAATTGTCAGCCATCGATGGCAACATCTATCGGGCTATATCAAGATAGTGTCACAAGCCGCAGCAGTTTAACTACAAATCCAGGGAATGCCAGTTACCGACCTAGATGGGTTGCCAAACACATTGACCTCTCGGTTTTCTCTATGCAAAAATCAAAACAACCAAAATCTGGGGATCAATTTCAGCCAAATTCGGGGACCAATTTTAACCAAAATCGGGGTAATAATTTCAAGATCAAGACATGTTTACAAACCCAATTTTCAACCCGACTTTTAATAGCTACCAGCTACCACAGCTCAGTTTCCACCAGCACGGTTTGTCTAAGCCCGATTTTGAATACTACGTCAAGCTACGACGCGGTTATGCAAATATGCAAAATAAATGGCAAATATAACGGACTGATCACCAAATTCATAAATAGTAATACGCTCTATTCGGGTTCGGGTTCTCTTCAGCAACACCATTGCTTACCGAAAAGGTAATGTGAAAGCAAATCACTTCCCGATAGCGGTGTTTCCTATTAATGAACCTCAAATTGTCTTTACTCCTAAAGAGAAGGAAAATGACCGGAGGTAACTAAGGATTCGTGAACTAGCACGAAAACATTCAACCTCCAGTTGGTCCAAACTAATGACCAAATTGGTGAGCCTGTTGTTGCTTCAAAGACTAAACCACGTGCCTTATCCTTCAAGGGCCACAAAGAAAAGCTCCAGTGAAAAAGACAATCTTTAGCTTCATAATTTATGGAGATTTTCAGACATCTCCTTTCGAGCTAAGTTCGGGACGCTCTCCTACACTGCCCCAAAATTTGCACCATGTTTAGAAGCTCTCAATAACAAGGACAAGATATTGAGTTGACTAAGGGACACGGTAACGAGAATTGCTCGGCGGTTATCCTAAAAAAGTTTCCCGAGAAACTTGGAGACCCCGGCAGATTTCTTATACCGTGTGATTTTCCGGAGATGAATGAATGCTTAGCCTTGGCCGAATTCTTCGGTTGAAGCATAACCTAATGTCTCTCTCTTTGGAAGAACTAAGTCTCACAGCTTTGACAAAACCCGAATGATTACTTGAACTTGACGACGAACGATTTTTCTCCACCAGGCATCGCCGAGGATGTTTTCGTGAAAGTTGGAACGTTCTTCTTTCCTGCCGATTTTGTGGTCGTTGATTACGTTGCCGATCCTCGGGTTCCCCTAATCTTAGGAAGACCTTTCTTGAGGACGGCACGTGCCTTGATCGATGTTCACGGTGAACAAATGACCCTTAGGCACGATGACCAATCCATGACCTTCAAAGTTGGTGATACTAAGACTTTCTCTTAAATACTCATTGGATCGGTTACCGGAGTCGATGGTATTGACTTGCTTGTGAAGAAATATGTGTCAAGAAGTAATTGAAATTTCTGAAAGTGGCAATTCCACTCTACGTCGGACCTTTGATCGAATTTCGCTCTCCATCTTTCACTCATTCAGGGAAGAATTTTCTAATGGAAGAGATCGGGGAATTTACTTGAACATGATGATCAATTCAACAGGTGTTGACGGCATATATGAATTCTGAGGGAGATATAATTTTACCTTGAGGAATTGTTAAGTGTAATTAATAGTGACCCAAATTCCCTCCGTCACCAGTTTGTGAAATAAATGACCCTGAAGAGATTAAATCTTCATGTGAAGATCCTCCCGACCTTGAACTCAAAGACTACCATCCCTTGAGTATGCGTTTTTGGAGGGTGATGATAATTACCCGTCATAATCGCTAAAAACTTGAAAGATGAGGATAAAACCGCCCTGATCAAGGTTCTTAAGTCACACAAACATGCCATAGCTTGGAAGATTTCTGATATTTATGGGGATAGCATCCACGTTTTGCACATAAGATTCTGATGGAGAAAAATGCCAAACCGTAGTTCAACATCAGAGAATAGTTAACCCAAAATCATGAGGTTATTAAGCAGAAGTATCAAACTTTTGATGCCCGGGTTAATTTACTCCGATCTGACAGTCCCTGGGTAAGCCCGGTTCATTGTGTCCCTAAAAAGGGAGGCATAACCATGGTGAAAAATGAAGAAAATGAGCTAATACCCACTAGGTTGGTTACGGGATGGCGAGTTTGCATCGACTACTGAAAACCCAATGATGCAACTCGTAAAGACCATTTCCCGTTACCCTTTATGGATTAGATGCTTGAAAGATTAGCCAGAAATGAGTACTATTGCTTTTTGGACGGATTCTCTGGCTACTTTCAGATCCTGATTGACCCACTTGATCAAGAGAAGAC
>BQNB010178177.1:0-12895 GCA_026074375.1 Tanacetum coccineum
TAATTTATTCTCAACCCGAACCTAACCTGTTTAATAAACGGGTCAGATGAGTCGACCCAAACCCGACCCAAAACCTATTAGACTCAACCTGAACCTGTTAATTTTCGTGTCGGTTTTAGGTCGGGTTTCGTGTCGGGTCAGAAATTGCCACCCCTATATGGAAAGGCATGTCATCTACCGGTTGAGTTGGAGCACAAAGCTTACTGGGCCCTTAAGCATACAAACTTTGATATCAAAACCGCGGGTGATCACAGAAAATTTCAGCTCAACGAACTTAATGAACTTCGTGATCATGCTTATGAAAATTCTTTAATTTACAAAGAGAAAACAAAGAGAATCCATGACTCCAAGATCAAAAATAGCATTTTCAACGTCGGTGATCGAGTCCTCCTCTTTAACTCTAGATTGAAGATTTTCTCGGGCAAGCTTAAGACCCGCTGGAGTGGACCATTCACTGTAACCCAAGTTTTTCCATATGGCACTGTCGAGTTATCCCAAAACTCCGGGCCAAATTTCAAAGTGAATGGTCATCGTTTGAAGCACTACTTTGGAGGGGACGTACCACAATTGGTAGTCCCGGATCTCCAGACGTTCCCCATGGACCAATAAATTCGGGGACGGGTCAAGCATAGCGACCTTAAACAAGCGCTTCGTGGGAGGCACCCCATGCTTATTAGTAGTAGTATTATGTAGTAATGAATAAGTGTTTTTGTGTGAGGAGGCTTACCTCTTCCATTACCCATGTTTTGTCTGTGTTTTGTGTTGTATGTCCAGGATTTCCCGGATTGTGAAGACTCTCGTGCTCGCGGTTTTGTCCTCCGATCACTCAAGCTTCACATCCTCAGCTTCATTTTAAGAATCCAATATCCAAATATAATCGACTAACGTTTTATCTTTTGTCACACTTAATAAACGGCCTTAGATTTACGTAGGTACCCCTTTAAAACATCGAGGACGATGTTTAGTTCTAGTATGGGGGGGTATCTTCGATTTGATTTTTTCCTGCAGTCGTTGTTGTCACGTAATCCTATTTTTACCACCAAAATTTTGCAAAAATACCAAAAAAAATGAAAAAAAATTTAAAAAAAATTCAAAAATAAAATAAGTGTTTTGTCACAGTTTTGACTTTCCTAATGGGTAGAATAAGAATAAATTTTGACTCGATCGAGCTTGCTGAGCCCTAGCTTTGTCCCTTAACCATTTAATAAACGAAAGTTTATTAGGCTAAGCATTCGCGGGTCCTTTTATTAAGGATTTTAAATTTGCGAAGAATGAGAAATGATAGTGTTATTTACAAGTAGGATGATAAACAAGGATTATTTAGAAATCTTAAAAGCTTATTAGTGTAACTTGTCGCTTTTTCTCCTAGAAGCTCTTAACCTAACTAATAAACGTGTTTAATTTTGCTTTAACTTTAAACCGACATTTTCTAAAAAGAAGCTCTTTCGGAAACAAAAATATTCATCTTAGTTCAGCTTTATACTTGAGTTTCTAAAACGAAATTTTCTCTATTACAGAAAATATGTTGCAAAAAAAAATAATAATAATAAAAAAATAAAAAAAAATGAATGAATAATATAAACGGTGGGCTGATAAAGGTTTACTGCATCTTGCCGGCTCATAACCGATGTTGCAGTCTTCAAAACAAAGCCCATAGTGAGATAATAAATGCCAAAATGCATTCGTAAGTGTTATCAATAAGAAATCGTCGTCAGACTAAGTCACTACATCTTGTCGGAGGCGTGGCCGATGTTGTAGTCATGTAAATGATGACGGTAGTATAGTGTATAGCAATAAATAAAAAATTTAATGGTTAAGATTTTTTTTTCTAACTCAAGTACAATTTTGAACTAAGAATAACTTACTTTAAGACTTCAAAAGCTTTTGGTTGCCGTCGGTAGATTATTTCGATTAAGTATTCTCCGTGGGGTGTCAAAAACCTGGGCACTTAGCTGATGAGGCTGGGACGTTCCGAGAAGAAAGGTCGTTACATGGAATAATCGCACCAATGAGATCATTAAATTTTTGATGTTTGCGTGCTTTGAGTAGTATTGTTTATTTAACGGTAAATCTAAGAAATTCGGCCTAAAAGGGTGGAGTATCCCGCTATTACATTGCGAACATTCTCCTGTGGGGTCTTAACCTGATAACCTAAGTCGAACTCGGCTGATATCTATCGAGAATATGCTGGTTGATGGGTGATCTAGTCTTTTCCCCAGATGTCTTCAGAAATATCGTTATGCACATAAACTATACTACTTTCAAAAATTGTCGATCTAAATTTAACTTAAAATTAAGCACAATCACTCTAATTGAATAATTATCGGGAGCGAAAAGTTGACAAGTCATAGTTATAAGTAGTGTTAGCATCTTTACTTGTACTTAACAGTGATTTCGTTTGTACGCTTAGTTTGGGACTAGTGAAAAATCGAGGACGATGAATTTATCCGTCAGGACATCCGTAGATTATTCTATGGGCGCTTTCTTCTATGATCCCAGTGTTTGTATAAATGAAGGAATGTCAAAAACAAGTAGTTAAGAAATGAAAAAGCAAAAACGATTAGGATAGTTAGTGTACATATAAAAAAAATGGTGAAAACGGGACTTGTCGAAGCTATTGATTCTTTAGTTCCCCTTGACGAACACTTAGCTACTTTTCGAAGTTATTAGTCGAGGAGGATTGAGATTCTTGGTTTTCTTAAGTGTTTACTTCATAACATTGCGTGAGGACACGGCAATACCTTAGTATGGGGGATTTTGGTATGTGCTTAATTACACATACCTTTTTCCATTAAAAACGAGCCTAAATGACCAAAAACAGACAAAAACTGCCAAATATATGTTTGTTTTGCATTTGTATTGTGCAGGAAATGGATATCACACAAAAAGACGAAAAACAAAGCAAAACCGAGCGCGGAATGAAAAAGTGTGAAAAGACGAAGCCAAATCAAAGCCAGAAAGTCAACCAAGTCAAAAAGTCAACAGAAAAGTCAATCTGTCAAAGTCAAAGTCAACCCCGACAAAGTCAAGTCAACTCCGAGAAGATAAATCAAAGAAAAATATAACTTGAGGGACTGAAATTGCCAAATCCCAAAGTTATATTACTAAGGAAAACAAAGACAAGGACTGATTTTGCTATATTTTGAAAATACAACTTTAGGGGGCAAATCTGCCAAACCCCTAAAGTTGTAATGAGAAGGGACGAATTTTGCAATCAATATATATAGGTTGAGGGGGCATTTCTGCCAAACCCTCAAACCTATATCACCTCAAGGACGAAAATTGCAAACAACCAAATAACCATGAGGGACTAAAGCTGCCAAACGCCCAAACCTTTCCCTGACCCTCTCACAACTATTTTTCCCGCCAAATTCAAACACTAACCACTCACGGGTCTTCTCCCCACTCTTTACCCTGCAAACCTACCAAAACCCTATGGTTAAACACTCATCCTCCCCTCCACTACCACCATAACCCAAGACTATTGCCAACTTGGCAATCTCACTATTTTCGAGCAAAATCAAGGGTTGAGATGATGATTCAAAGAAGCATAAAAGTTGATCAATGGCCAAGGATGAGTTTTGAGTATTACACTCACACAACAAACATAAAATGTGATTTGTGTCTTAGAGAAGAAGCACACAACAGTGAATTGAAGATTTTGGGGTTCGGGTATAAATACCCACCCCTTGGAAGCCATTAGGGATCTCTTAATTTTTTAGCATTTTTTATAATTTTTATGTTTCCTAGTTAAATCCAGCTTGTACTTTCAATTTAATGTACTCTTTTTTATTCAAGTTAATGAAAAATCAAGTTTTTCTCAATATCTTATTGCTAGATTAATCTTTGTTCGAACTACTGAAAAAGGGTTCTAAAGGTTTTAAATTCACTATTTAAGCTGCTGAACGCCATAAGCTTCTTCATAGCTTATTTGGTTTTTAAGTAAAAATAAAAGGGTTGACCATGAAAGTCAAATAAGCAAAAGCATGGAAACGGGTCAATCATGGGTGGACCATTGGGTTGTTATTTTAATTCATTCAGAATTTAGACTTAGGGGTAATTAGGGTTAGTATTAGGTTCCTGTGCATTTGGACTTTTGTAAGTTTCTTCTTTAATTTTCTGCATTTTTCTTTAAAGTCAATGTAGCATAGCTTAATTATAGCTTATTATGCTTATTTTCATATTTCTTTGCTCTCCTGTGCTTATTTATACTGTCTTTTGTTATTTAAAGTACCTACATTGTTCTTGTATTTTGTTTCCTAGTTTTTAGAAAATCTGTCTTATCATATGCTTGTTACTGTTTGATTATTAAACTAGCTTATTATGCTTATTTCCTGTGTCCCTTGGCTTATTTGTTCTTCAATCATCTATTGTTATATCTGTTTACCCATAAGTTGCCTTAAATCAGCATTGCTTGGTTTAAATTTGCAAATTAAGAACTTAAAGGGGTGTTTGGCACAAAACCTAAAATGGGTCAAATGGGGTTATGGCATGGGTTGGTCAATCAACTCAGTTTGTAGTAGCTTAATTTAGGTCTATCAAGCAGTTTAAATTAGTTTTTATAAGAAAAATCCAAAAAACCAAGTCCATATTAGTGATGCTTTGAATCTGTTGGTATTTAGCTTTTTAGATTAGCTTATTTTGGATTGGTAGTTTAAAATAGCTTTTAGACCTTGTTTGTAAGTCATTTTTAAGTGTTATTATGCATTAGGTAAGTGTAGGCATAATGTGCATTTGTGTTTTGAGTTTTAACCAAAAAATTTGTCAAGTTAACTTAATTGTGTAAACTGTCACTTTTTAAGCTCAATTTAAGATAAGCCAAAGGAATTCTCAGGTTCTAATTTTTCTTGCTCAAGCTCATTTTGAGCCACTTTCAGTCTGTTTCAAGCTGGCAATTGGTTTTGAGCTTATTTTGAAGCTTATTTGGTGGCTGCAAAAAGCCTTTTGGCTGTTTTGCAAAAATTTCTCCCCTGGTGCAAAACAGCCACTTGGCATCATTTTGTCTTGGCTTATTTAAGCTGGAAAGCTTAAGCTTTCTACATTTTTAGAAAGTCTATAAGCTCTTTAATAAGCCCCCAAAAGCCCAAACCTTAAGACACCTTCTAGGTGGCTTATTTTTAAGCCAAAAGTAGGCTTTTGACTGTTTTCCAAACAGCCTTAAGATCAAAAGCTTATTTGGCTTATTTGAGCCTATAGCTTATTGCATTTGCTCATTTCTTGTTGCATTAGGTAATTTAAGTTAGGTTTTATAGCTTTTTAGGATTCTTAGCTTATTTTGAGCTTATTAGAGCTTATTTTCAAATCTGTCAAAGCCAAAAAGGCTCCCCTGGTGCTGAGAAGCTCAAAAAGCCCATTTCTGGCTTATTCAGTTGTGCTAAATTGTTGCTTTTTGTGCTCAAATGCTTGTTATGTGTGCTTAATTGTCTGTGATTGCCTATTTCACAATTAGATTAGCTTATTTGTGTAAAAAGCCAAAAAGATTGAGTCCTTTGTGCCCTTGTGAATCTGCCTGTCTTAGCTTTTTATTTAGCCATTTCATTGCTTATTCTTTGTTCAAAGTAATCTCAGTTTGCTTTTTCTCATAGTGTTTTATGTATTCTTGTCCTTTTTCTAGATTATAGGTTCTCAAGTTTTTGTCTTGTGGCTTATTTTTAAGCCCAAAGTTGCCATCTTGTTTACCTACTTATTTATGTCAGATAGCTTATAAGCTTTTCTAAGCTTATTCTTTTCTTTCATTTTGCTTATTTTTACCTGCATTTGCTCAATAAGTGTAGTTTAGTTTAAATTTATAGCTTATTTGATCTTTTGTAGCTTATTCAGTTCAAAAAGCCCATAGCTTAGCTTAAAAAAATCTTTTTAAGTGTATAAAAGTCTTATCTACTGTTTGTTTTGCCTTTTTCTGGCTTATTTATAAGCTTTCATAAAAACTTGTAGTTAAGGAAATTGCTTATTTATAAGTCCTTTTTAAGTTTGTAAAAAATAATTTTGAAAAAAATAATATAGGGGAAGCTTGGAAGTCAGGGGTGAGCTAGGGCTCAAACCCCCGACCTCAACAAGCCTCAACCCATAAAACCCCAAAGCCTCTACCGCTGTGCTACAATAGCTCATCCGGTAGAGGTTTGTTGGGTTTAATATTTAAGGGTGTTTTGGGCTTTAAGCCTTCAGCCCACTTTTTGCTTATTACATAGCTTATTTGATAAGCTGTGTAAGTTTTTATATTTTTCATAGGACTGTCATTCTTTAAGCTATTTTGTGTAATTTTTCTAGAATTTTTTATAAACATTTAGTATTTTTTATAATTTATTTTCATTAAAAGTTTAAAAAATTCATAAAAAATAAAATAATTATCAGAAAAATATAAACTTTTTTTTAAAAATTTTCTTTTTTCATATAGTTTCTAGGAAAAATATTAGTTTTTGTTTAGGGTCATTTTTCCAAAGTTTCATTTTTTAAAGAACGGGATTCGTTCCCATTTTTGCTTTGACTCGTTTTTGGTCTTAACGAACTCCGTTTTTAGTCTAGTTTTTTTTAAACTTCGTTTTTAGTCACGTAGAATCTATTTTAGCTTTAAAAATTGTTCTAGGGTTTAAATTGCAAAATTTAGGTTTTTAGCCCTCGCGTTTTTACATTTTCGTCTACGTTTTAGATTAATATTGTTCTAGCTTTCGTTTTTAGGTTTTATTTAATCGTTTTTGCAATTTAATTAGAAAAATAAAATCCAAACCCTTTTCCATTCAAACATCGATCATCAATCCGTCATTCGATTTTCCATTCAAGCCTCGTTGGGACATAACGACCCGGGAATCATACTTCCGGACATATATATTTTAATTTGTGAACTCTTGACCAATCCTTGGCTAAAGGTAATTGGTTGAGTGTTTGCTTGTGTTATTATATATATATATATTATTGACGAATCAATTTTTGGCGCCGCTGCCGGGGAGGCTGAGAAACGAATTATCGTTACGTTTGACATATTGTGTTTGAATTTGTGAATATCTCTTTTATTTTTATAAAAATACAAAAATATTTTTCATTTCTTTTTTAGTATATATTTATAAAACAAGAAAAACCAAAAATATAAAAACATTGTCTTAATCAAGAAATAAAATTCACAAGTTGGTAAAAATACCAAAATATAATATTCTCAATTGAGGTATTATCATAATAAATTCCGGTGAACTTGTTGGTTCCCAAATCGAACAAAAGATTTAAAAACTTGCCATTTGTGTCTCTTACGACGTACGGCTCACCTCGATTTGATTAACAAACTAAAAAGTGGGTATAAGGAGGGTTGTTCCGAGGAACTACGACCCGAAAGGAGAAATAAGCTTCGCGCTATTCCTACTCCTCCGCTCACCTGTGCGTTTATCTTTTTGAGAGCTACCGTGAAGTAAGTAGATTATTTGGTTGAAGTTGTCCTACCTCATTGTCCGGCTAACATTATTTCTGGGAGTTACTCTTGTAGATGTAGAACGCGAGATTTATATTCCTATAATCAGAGGCAACTTGGTGCCCTCCGAGTATGTTGTTGTCCTAAAGTCGATTTGATACATGGCCTAGTTTCATCACATTTATGTTTTCAAACAGCTTGTCTTGCTGTTTGAGCAAATTCTGTGAAGTGATCTGTTTTTGATAAACCCTCGACATTTTAGTTTTGGAACCGACTTTGTCATTGAAAAATTTATCTCATTAAGAGAATCTGAAAAAGAGTCGGTTTGCCTAAAACGAAGTTAGAAATCCATAAGGCAATTGGATATCGAACAACAAATGTTATAACAAACTTATTACCATAGATTTTCCATTCCTTTTCAATTATTTCTTTAACTCGATATACGCAATGTTTCATGTCTAGCAATTGAGCTTTCAATCTGTATTACAAATAATGTGCCCAAAACCGATCTTTTAGAAATACATTTGAAGCATTTTCTTTGCAAACTTGTGTCATTATTACAATTTTTCTTGACATTGTTGTAAAGCGAGTTCAAGAGAAATAGAGTGTTTTTCTAATTTAGCAAAACTTTGTAAAAGCTCAGTATAAGCTTCTTTACTAACAAACTCAGTTTGTTTCGAAAGCTTTTGTGCAAGACAGTTACATTCTTTGACTTTATGAAGATATAAGCATTGCCAAATCATGTACGCATCTAAATCAGATAACGAATGCAAAAAAGAACACATAACATCATTAGACACACATTCTTGCAAATAGCAAATCAACAAGTTTGCGAATTCTGCTTTATCAATTCACGTTCCAATCAATTTTTCTTTTTCAAGGGATTCAACGTACTTTAAATCAGCATGCATTTCTTGCTTAAGTTCATGAACAAATGCGAAACTATCATTCTGTGTCTTAAGGGCAAGAGGCGTCAAACATGTCTTAATTAGGATTTCCATATCATGAGCAGTTGGTGCACGAAAATGATCTTTTGAATGTTTCAGCCAAGCTTGATCGACAAGTTCTCTAAGATGATTTATGTTATTCGTCATGACATTATATGCTTGTCTACTTTTGCTTATTGATTTTGAAACAGGTAAGAAATCAATGTTTTTGAAAATATTTGGTTTGGTTTTCATAAATGATTTTCTCCACATTTTCTTCCTTACTTCATTTGCATGTGCTAACTGAACAAGATATTCTTGTGTCAGGGGCTTAAAAATTTCATAAATACTATTTAGCTTGGTGTAGTCATAGGGTTTCACTAAGTCTTTATTCAATTTTGATCGACTCTCTATTTCAAGAGTCAGTGTCTCTTCCCTATCGGGGACAAGTCTGTTTGCAGGATCAGATTGGTCATGTGGGATCTCATACAAACATGGTTTCTCATATTGAGCCTTTTTGAGGTACATAGGATCCGCAAAGGCAGGTCTTTCATTAAATGTTGGGCATTTGGGTGCTAACATATGAATTGTTTGGATTGACTGATTCCTTTTGTAAACAATTTCATTTAAAAACTTTAAATGCTGTTCCATTGAAATCATTTTGTCAATATCTTTTTCTTCCTTAATCTTTAAATTCGTTATTACCTTTGTTGTCTCTTTGACAATACCTTCGTAATGTGATTTAGTTAATAGACTCTGTTTGACTAACTCATCGTGTTTCTCTTTGACAACTAAAATTTCGTAGGCTTTAAGTTTTAAACCTTCTTTTATGTCAATGTCTTTTTGAGCTAATAGTCCTAGAGTTTCATTTAACTTATGTTCCAGTTTCTCAGAGTCAACTGTACGGTCATTTAGGTTCTTGTACCGCTCAAACTCAGACTGTTTATTTTGAAGTGCAACTAGATAACTATCTCGAATACTATTAGATTCCCCTAGTGTTCAACTAGTTTCCGCAAGAATAAATTTGCACTCAGTCAATTCATGAGCAAGTGTTGTGTTTGCTTTCTTTAATTGTTTTTGAATCTTTTTATTTTCATCGACATCAAGTTTTAAATTTTCAATTAAATTAGCAAGCGCAACACGCTCATCATCACATTCTACAACATTTTGGTCATTCTGAATATCATTATCACACATATCCAGTGAATCAGGAATGACATTACTATCACCCGTTTCCACTACACATGTGTTACTAATGGATTCAGGTTGCTCAGAATGTTGTATTTCATTGGCAAACACATTATATACAGCATCGTATTGTACCTATTCCAGTGGCTCAGAATCAGTTCCTGAGTCTGTTGTAGGAACTTCCTAGATCTTTGCCATATAGCTGTAATGTGCTTCCAATTCTTGCTCATCAATCTCTCCATCCGTGTTTGCTAGCCAATCAGATTACTCTGCTTGTAGTGGAACACCTTTATCAGCTTGTTTGCACAACAACATATTTTCCTTGTGATACGTGGAGTCTTTCACCCTTTTTGGCTTTGCATTCCTTAGCAAAATGACCAAATTCCTTGCAGTTAAAACACTGTATCCCAGACTGCTACACTACCTGATCACCTACAGTCTCCCTAGTCCCAGCAACAGTCATTGTCCTTTGATTCCTAAACTATCCAGTCTGATTGTCAATCTTGTATCTTGGATTAGTATCCACATTCTTGTTTCTAGTGTTTGAGGAAGTTCTAAGGTTGTTGTTGGTAGGTTTGTAGATCTTCTTGAAATACTTTGCAATGAGTGCCAAATTTTTCTGCATTTCCTTGTCCTTCTGAGCTGGTTCAGGATCACTATCTTCTTCAGAAGCTGACTCAGATGGAGGTATGATAGGTTTGATTATCTCTTTGCCTTTGTGTCTTTAGTCGCATGAGATCTGGTTGGAAGTGAGGTTTTTGTTGTTGGTGCATATGATGTGTAAGACTTTGATGCTTGATAATACATATCTTGATGTAGTTGAGCAGTAGCAACAAGTGCTAATAGGTTAGATTCTTGGCTAGTCTTTCAACACAGATTTCATTAACTTCCTTTTGATATTTTTTCAGAATGTCAAAGAGTTTGTGATATGAAACTTCATCCAACTTGTGTTGTTGCTTGACGATTGTTACAAACCTTGACCATTTTGTTTGAAGTTGTTGAAGAAATTAAACATTGACTTGCATCGTAATAACCGTCAAGTTGTTTCGTATTATTTCATTCATCAGCTTGTAAAACTGAGAGTAGTATGACTCCATTGTTTCTCCATCGTCAGAGGTGAATTTTCCAAACTCCCAAAATAAGTTTGTCTTGACATCTTGAATGTTGAGGGATTCACCTTTTTGTAGCCTTTCAATAGCTTCCCACATTTCATGAGCTGTCTTACATGCATCAACAGTTAAGTATATTTCATCTCCAATTCCAGTCAATATCAAATGAATCGCTTCCTTTTCTGATTCAAAGTGTGATTTGTTTTCAGGAGACATGTTCAGAATTGTCTCAACTGTTGTTCGTTCAGGAACTGCTAGAGAATTATCCTTTGCAGGTACAGCTGGAATTATGACAGTAGAAGGAGTGTAAGGACCTTTAAGAATGCATTTCCTTAAGGCATCACCATTTGGTCTTGTATCGATGTATCTTAAGAAACGTGATCGCCATTGTGGATATCTTCCCATTGCAAGCATTGGTGGAGGATCCCTTGAACCAGCTGCCATGATGTTGTTGTGCATTTGACTGTCGGTTGTGGAAGTTACAATTGGAGTAGTCATGATGAATGATTGTTGAATTATGAAGTGAAAATGATTGAAGGATCTTAAGTAGATGTGTTGTGATTGATGTTGTGGTCAAACAAATACAATTAACGTCCATGGGATTTTACAAGTCTATGATTAAAACCGAGAAAAGAATTGAGTCTTTCGCGGGATTTTACAAAATCAATAGAAAACCGTGAATGTAAATTGATTGAGATTAAGGTTTGTTTAAGTATGAATTAGTTGTCTTTTAAGTCCTTGATTTTGATTTTGTTACTTGGTTTGTGAAGGTAAATTAATTGTCGTTTAAAGTCTAAATTCCGAATTATCCAAAGGTTGTCCAAACTTGTTCACCAAAAATGGTCTTAAGCGAAATTGGATCACCGAAAATGGGTTAACTGAAAATGAATTCCAGTTCATTGATTAGTAGGTCAAACCGCTACCACTTATGTATGGAAAACTGCCACCAACAAAATCTGTTAAACCGCTACCATTGGTAAAAGACAAACCGCTGGCTTTATTACACAGTCCGCTAAACCGCTGGCTTGAATAGACTATCAAACCGCCACAAATTTTTGCACCAAACCGCTATGGAGACTTAAATTGGGCAGAGTGACATTTCTAAATGACCAAGATTAATTTTCTTCTTTTGTACTTGTATCAAACCCCTACTGAACCTGTCAAACCGCTACTTAAAATGATAGTGAACCGTTGCCTCATGAAATTAAGCAAACCGCTGGACTATTTGGCAAACCGCCATGTATAATAAGTTAAAAACTAGTACGATGTCACTTTCAAGCCTTTTTTTTCTTGCTAAACTTTGGCAAACCAACAAAATCTAGTACAAAGTGGTCCTATATCTCATCAAACCGCCACAATGAAGCATAGATTTTAAATACAAACTGCCATCAAGAGCATAGATTCGAAATAAGCAAACGTTAACCAAATAAGCTACTTAGCAACTCAAATAAGCTCTAAAGGGTTTAAACTAAGTGTGTAATAGAAGATTAAACACACAAGAAGACGTTTTTTTCTTTGTGAATCTTCAAAAAATAAGTCAAACCGCCACTTAGAAACTAAAATATGCTGAATCTTTTTAAGCTTAAAATCAATCTTGAAGCTTATCTAATACATGAAATAGCAACCATATAACCTATTTAACTAGTAGAGCAAGTAAAGAATTATCTTAACAAACAAAAAAAAACCACAAACTAAATGAGCCGTGGGCTTTTTGAACAAATATGCCACGAATTAGAGCTTATTAACCACAAAACAATCACTTATCCACCCGAGGCTCTGATACCAAATGTCGAAACCTCGATAATCACTTACACTTCATACTTGGTACACGAATTAAAGAAGAAAAAAAGAAAAAGATATGAAGAAGTTTAGAGAGAGAAAAAAGAGAGAGAAAGTAGAGATAAAATAAGAATTGGTTGATTAAACTTGCAAGAGGAAAAATTACAAAATGAACCAACACCATCTACATCCTTGGAGAGGGGTATTTATAGTTAAACCATGAGGCTTACATGTCTATGGTATTTCTACGGGCCGAGCTCGGGATTACTTGGGCTTACGCTCGATACACATGACCGATTAGCTTACATAAATGAGCCCGTTTACCCATTCTAGCCTATTAAAATGTTACATAATTGAATGACCGAGACTTAATATTCTTAATGAACGAACTTCCTTGTTCGACTCAATATTTGAGGCTAACAGATCCCCAAGATTTTTTGGGTTCCTTAGAGTTAGAAGTTTTAGATTCTACAATCTTAACTTTGCTACTGGAACCTACA
>BQNB010178180.1:0-12895 GCA_026074375.1 Tanacetum coccineum
AAGTAGTGAATGATAGGTGGATGGTGTTGTAGCTCTCATCTGAGCCATGGCTGCTTTAGTACGTGGGGGTCGGATACGTAAGGATAAAAAGAATGGTGGTAGTAGAGGTGTAGGTGCCTCATCCTCAGCTGGCACTAAGTCCTCATGATGCTCAAGCTCCGGAATGTACACAGGTATATGATCCTCCAGCTCTATGGGATCGGGTACATACTCTGGATCTTTTACTTAGTGTATAAATGTATTATTTGAGGTATAATGTGGTATAGATTTAATAAAATGTATAACTTGCACATGGTAGGGTTTGATTTGAATTATTTCATGAATAATATGTATAAAGTGATAAATACTTGAAGTTTTAAATAAACTTTGAGTATTAGGTTAAATTTTGGGTATTTGATGAAGCGTAAATAAGTTTACGTGGTTCCGGGAATGCCTAATCGCATTTTATCGTGAAATGTAAGCAATTTACGTAACCAATAAAAATTAAATGAACAAAGTTAATAATTATCCTCAAAATAATTACATAACACTTGCTTGATGTAGACATTTAATCGTTTGATGCCCGTTTACATTGAACGATAATTTTTAGCTTATGCGATTTAGCTTAACTTTTACGATTAAAAGCAGATGCGTACAATACTAAAAATAACTTGTGAATTTATTGACGTTCTATATGACCCTAAAACATAGGGTGTTATAGTCTCCCCCCGTTAAATGAGCCTTGTCCTCAAGGCTTAATATGCGGCACTTGACGACGGTACTGTTTTTGTGAAGAGGTGTGGATATTTCTTTTGAAATTGATCCTCGTGATCCCATGTAACTCATGGCCTTGCCTAGAGTTCCATCGAAACTTGGCAATTAGGTTACGGCTTTGCCTCAATTGTTTAACTTCTCAGTCTATGATCTCTACAAGTTTCTCGACAAAATGGAGTTTTTCATCCACATGGAGTCCTTCCAACGAAACGACTAATGGATCGTCGGGATAATACTTCTTCACTTCCTTCAAATTGGATACTGAAACATATAGTAAACCCTTGTCATCAGCTCTTGTCGGAAGCTTAAGTTTTGGTAAGCAACAGAATTCACTTTTTACCACCACTTGAAAAGGTCCAACCTAATCTAAGGTTTTTACTTCCTCCCCGTTTGCCAAAGCGGTACTCTCTCTTTCTAAGGAATACCTTAAGCCATACGCCAGGTTAGTCAACTTGAAATTCTATTGGCTTTCGTCTCACGACGGCGTAACTCATCTGGTGAGCAGAATTGATACTATTATCCTGAGGGTACTAGTGATGTGTCTCAGCTGACTACTGGCTAAGGATTTGGTAATAAGATTAACGTCACCGAAACTAATAGTAAAGATGTGAAACATTTTCCTATAAGTTATGAGAGGTTACTAATTCGAATTACCAAAGTAACGCGCTTAAGAATACGTACACAGAACTTGCACTGATCACAATGAACTCACTACTTCTGCTACTTCCTCTTATGATCACAGACACTTATAAAGCGTCAGAACATACAAACTACACGAGACACGCACTATGGCATTTTCACACAAAAACACATCTCTCTCATAGCGTACGATCAACAAAGATATATGTCATACATATCTCGAGGACTACACGGCGAGCCATACTCGCCATCTCATATAAGTCAAAATAGCGTTAAGCACTCACAAAACATCGCTTACTCCACGAAACACCTCACTATCTCCTAGCACCGCAACACGCAGATGTCTCAACACTACTATGCGCAGCCTGACAAATTCTCCACTCAATAAACTATAGAACTCCAGCACTACTGAAATTTTATTCTGCTAATCGTTTCACTGAGCACAACCGTGCTGTTACCACACAAACGGAAATACAGCATACGAGAGACACTCGAGATGGAAGAATCTATCGCGTACATACAACGCACACAGAGACCCGATCAACTTATTGGCGTTTCATTCTAGCGAGCAGAAGCCGCGCAGCACCACAATCTTTTATACTCCCTGTTTAGGATGACCAAGCCTATTGTGCCACAAAGATTTAGACACATAACAAGTAGCAGTCTGATTACCTATAGTTTGACAATTAAAAGATATAGGAGAGGGAGAGTCAAACAGATATATGCCACCATTTTCACTACCAGTCCTTATGATTTTGTTGTGATGCAAATCCTGAATATATCACTTAGATTCAGTAAAACCAACAAATAATCTACTATCTTTAATAAGCTTGTTAACAGACAGAAGGCTCACACAATATTCTGGAACAACCAACACATCAAACAACACAACATTTTTAGACAATCTGAGATTACCAACATATTTTATTTTAGCAAGGGTACCATTAGGGTGACCCACAGTCAAATTAAGATCAGATATGTCAATAATACCAAACATATTAACAGTAGAAATGGTCATGTGTTGATTGGCTCTAGAATCAATAATCTAACCCATAGTAATTTTACACATCACATAATTACTATTAAAGAAAATTTTAAAGTTTATATTAAAAACCAGATTACTATTAAACAAACAAGCCTTACCTGCCACAATGGCCTCCATATTCCTAGAAGGCACTTCATTGATGTGATTCATCAATTTCATTCTCTGTTCATTAGTGAAAGATAATGAAGTACCATTCTCATTAGAGGGAGAAGCAAAGTTAGCATTAAAGGTCTTAGAACCATTTTGCTTAGGACCATGGTTCTTATTATAGCCAAGAGGATAACCAATCAAATCAAAGCATTTGTCAATAGTATGCCTAACCTTACCACAATTTTTACAAAGCAAGTTAGGATTAAGACCTCTGTTGTTACCAGTATTGAGAATATTTCCATATTTCTTATTATCAACCTTTTTATTCCAATTATTAGTTCAATTATTAGATTTAGCCACAAAACCAAAAACCCGAGGTTTAGAAACAGAACCAGAAGAGGAAGAGGCAATGCCTCTATGTTATCCCAAAATATATAAAATCCAAACACAACAATAAGCTAACCAATAGCCATGATAAGCCACAAATTAGGTAGAAGAATAGTAGAAAGGGAAATGAAGAATATTAGATGAGAGAGAAAGAGTGGTGGATGATTACACATACATACAATGAAGCAAATGTAACCAACACCCTTTCCATGTGTGGAGAGGGTCCTATTTATACCATAAGTCTTCATAATGGTGTATGGGCTTTCTAACTTGGGCCAGGCTTGGCTTATCTTGGGCTTTGAGCTCGTAACACGGACAATATTAGCTTAAAGTCCAAGCCCATTAATCTTGACTAGCCTATAACATAACAACACTAATTACGACTAAGACGACCGATAACATTTTTGTTCGACTTATATAAAAATAAGGCTAACAATCTCCCCTAATGTTGAGGTCTTCTTTGATCTCCCCAACGTTGACGTTCTTTATGAAGGTTATCTTGATTTAACTTTATCTTCCCCAATGTTGAAGATATGACATTTGAGCTTTGCCTTCTTTGGTCTTTTCTTTGTCTTTTCTTGTTTGTAATGGCTTTGTTCATTCATGCTTTAGACGACCGATGACATTCTTTCGGTGTCATTTATGTGATTATGATCTTGAGCCTTCATCTTTTGACTTTGAGTTCTTGAGATCTTTCATCTTGCATCATCTCCTTGACTTGAATCATCTTGATTTGACTTTGAAGACCTTTAAGGAAGTTTAGGATCAACACACTTGATGTTAAATGATTGAATTTTAGAGCTCGAGTATGAGTATGTGGTAATGAATCCGACTTCGCAGGTACATGGTTGCAACACCGACGTTTGAATCTGCGTTTAAAAGGTTAGTGATAAACAACAGTTATGGACAAAATTGTCTTTATCACTTCATCGAATACGGTTGCAATAACCACAGTTCCCCGTTAATCAGTATAAATACTGCCTGTGATTAGATATAATTCAAATGAATCTTCTTGACAGGGTTTCGCAGTTGTACTAGTTGTTCTCGTTACCAAAGTATCTCAAAACAGACAACACGGTAAGAGTGAATCAGATAGTCACTATCTTTCTGATTAAGTCTTTAATTCATATACTGGACCAAATCGATATCCAGTTGTCACAAGTTTGATTCATATAGAATCTTGCAAGTCACCTACCAAGAGCTTGTTAGATTTAAAGAATCTCCTTGACAGGGTTTCCAGCTCAAAGCGTAGGATCTTCTGTAACACCCCCAAAATGGGTCGCAGCGGAATAAGGATCCGGGGCGTGTTACTTCAAGATCAACAACACAAGATATATATAAGACATAATACAAAGCATAAAGCTTTACTTGTTCCTTGTTTAATATTAAAAACAACGAAACATTTCCCAAAAATATGATGCACATAAATCTTTAAGTGTGCAATCCAAAATGTAATCCAATGCATCCTTGGCACCTCGTGCTTATTGACCTCCTGAAAACATTGCTTAAAACGTCAACATAAAATGTGCGTGGAAATTCTAGGTTTATGTATTTAAATTATGCAGGACCGCAAGACTTTCCCGTGATGTTACAACATATGCCAACAATCACAAAACCAGATTACTGTTGCACTAAGCTCATGACACTGAAGCTCAACCTATATTTTGCTATTTTAGCAGTTATTTTGCCCGTACAGATGTTGTAACCCGCAACATCCAAGTCCGACCATGGTTCAAAACGATTCATTCTCGGGGTTAGCTAATCACTCCATACGGGGAGGTTTAATACCAATTAGATCTATTTATAACATTCGCGCTTATTTAATGCATTTAACAACTACATCTAGCAATTGACGTTCCGATAATGGGCTCAGGAGGGTTATCGCTACTTAGGCAAACGCATAATCAATTACCTTAAACACTTGCGGCCAATTTTATAAACTAAGCATATTTTCACCCAAAATAATAGTAAATCAGTAAAAAACTGTAAAAAGTGGGGTATGAAACTCACCATGAGTACAAATGTCGTCCAAAAATCACGATATACGTCACGCAAGACGTAGATGCACCTATTTAAATAAAGTGTCTATAAGTACCGAGTACTTTAATTAATAACATTGAATATAATCTTATAGTTGTTACATCGTACTATCGTTCGGGCTATCATAATTAAAGAGGTCATGACATGACGTACGAGGAGTTAGGACACTTTAAATCGTAAATCCAACAACTCGTCGATACACCATCCGAAGAGGCCTCATTATGAAACTCCCTAGTATTATAGCACTTTGATAACCACTCAATATTCTATATAGCATAATCACCGACTAATTGTTTTAGTAAAATAATATTTATAAAGTGAAAACGTTTAACTAATATACTTTTCGTAAAAATGCCTAATTTTGGTCGTTTTAAGTCCGTTGCTCGCATTTCTTTACGGCCCACGTCTTCGTAGTAAGACGAGTGATCAAAATATTACATTTTCATGTTTTTGATATTCTGCGATGAATAGTGATTTTACTGTTCACGACAGCTCGTTTGTCGTTTTTGGGTTTTAATTAGCGTAAATTCGTAATCGTAATAACTTATCCGTTTTAATCCCGATTTTAGTGATTCCTTCGAGTACGTCTTTGTTATTAAAAGATGTATTATATTTTATATAAAGTTGGGTCCGCTGATGAATTGTACTTTTATATTCATAGTTTATAAAATTACTTTTATAAAACTTTAATTTATCGTAAAACGTCGTAGTTTATTCGTTATAGGTTCCGTTTTTATAAAACGATTCTTTCGAGTACGATCTCGTAATTAAAGGTATATCATATTGTAGATATTTTAAAAATATTAGTTTCTGTAATGGAATAGTAAATTTTTAAAAAATAGTTTTTAAAAAGTATTTATCGTGTAAACTCGTAATTAACGTATCTTTTTCGTTATAAATCGGTTTTTCGAGTTTCTTATCATTTTGGAATCGTCATGAGACGTATTATTATTATATTATGTCAAACCCACTGTATGAATTTCGGATTCAAAACAGCCCCTAAGTATTTATGTGTATATCTTTATAAAAACCTTGTTTTATGTATTATTTATTTAGTAGTTTACTTTTAAAAAACACTTAATAGCTATTTTTTAACTTTTGTTGATACTTATAATAATGTCCAAGTTCATCCATTGTCCTTATAAAGTCATGGTAACAAGTTTAACAAATTAATTTCATTACTTTCTAGTGAATAATTAAGTAAACCTTATAAAAACCTAATTATTAACTAAACATGTTTATACTAAACCATATGTTAATTCTTTTACAATTCATTTTTCCTATGATATATTTAACCATATGACATAGAATTAAGTTGCATAAATTCATAAACATTAGTGAAAACTCATTTTACATATTAAAAAGTCCTTAGTGGTGATTTAGCCATAATTAACATATAACACATAAAATCATAATAAATAAAAGTATGAAGGAATTAGGAAGACCTTAGGGATGATGTATGAGATGAGAAATGAATGCTAAACCCGTGTTTAGATTCAAAACCAAAGCTTACAAGCTTATAAACCCAAGATTAGGTTGAAAACTAATCTTCCCTTTTCTTCTTAAATCCTTGCAAATGAAGAACCAATGCTTGTAAACACCTTAGTGTGCCTTAGGATTGATGTGTAAAGGGTTGTATGGATTGTATAAAAATTTTGTATGGATTGCTTAAGAGTGCTTAATATGCCGTGGGTTTTGGGAGAGAAAGGAGAGAAAGAAATGAATTTTTGTTAAGTATAAGAGTAAGAAACTTCACTTATGCATGCATGTATATATAGGAAGAGGTAAGAGATATTTGTAGTTGCAATATTTGACTAGAAAAGTCCAAGGGGGGGGGGGTCTTTGCCGTGGGAAATTCAAGGGAACAAGGGGACAAGAAAGGAGGGTATTAAGGGCTTAAATGTTTATGTCTTTGGTTCCCTTAAGTAGGAATCATCCCATGAAGTTTAGGGATGATGTTCCTAGCTTATTTTCTTTTATTTCTTTTATATAATTATGCATTTACTTGTGTAATTATAAAAGAAAATGTGTAAGTAAACTTTTGTATAAAAATGTAAAGTGTAGTTTTTATATAAAGTATACTTGTAATGTCTTGGTATTTTGTAAAGTATTTGTTATTTTGTATAAACATATTGAAGAGTGTTTAAATATATACATATGCATAAAAGTTTTATAAAAACTTTTGATCATTGTATTAGACGTAGGTTTTGTTGAAGCGTTACCGTTAATTTTTAGGGTTCCAGGAAAAACCTTAATTGTCATTTATCGTGAAACGTAAACACTTTCACGTATCCGATAAAAGTTAATGTGAAACGTTAATAATTATTCTTTAAATAATTGCTTAACCCTTGTTTGATGTAAACAATAAATTGCTTGATGCCCGTTTACGTTAACTGATCATTTTTAGCTTACGCGATTTAACGTAACGATTTCCATTAAAAACGAACGCGTACAATACTAAAAATAAATGGTGACTTTATTAACGTCGTACATTGTCCTAAAACACGAGGTGTTATAGTCTCCCCCGGTTAGCTGAGCCTTGTCCTCAAGGCTTAAGACGCAGCACTTGACGACGGCCCGGTCTTTGAGAACAGATGTGGGTATTTCTTCCGGAATTGATCTTCGCGTTCCCATGTAAACTCTGGACCTCTCTTGGAGTTCCATCGAACCTTGACTAATGGGATACGGCTTCGCTTCAACCGTTTAACTTCACGATCTGTGATCTCTATAGGTTCCTCGACAAACTGAAGCTTATCATCAAAATGAAGTCCGTCCAACGAACGGCTAAAGGGTTCGTCGGCATGACACTTCTTCTTAAGTTGGACACAATGAATTGGATATGAAACTCTGCTCAGCTCCTTAGGAAGCTCGAGCTTGTATGCAACGTCTCCAACCCTTTTTATTACCTTGAAAGGTCAACAAAACCGGGATTTATTTCCTAAGTTTGCCATAACGTACAAACCTTTCCAGGCGTAAACCTTGAGCATCACTTTATCTTCAACCTCAAACTCCATCGGCTTACGCTTCAAATCAGCGTAGCTCTTTTGCCTATCACGAGCGGCTTGCATCCTTTGCTTAACTTGAATGATTTTCTCAGTTGTCTCTTGTACTATCTCTGGACCGGTGAGTTGAACTTCTCCAAGCCTCAGCCCAACAAACAGGCAACGACATCTTCTACCGGTAAAGTGCCTAAAGGGTGCAGCCTTAGCTAGCATGATAAACTGTTATTGTTTTTAATTGAAACTCGCACAATGGCAAATGTTTAACCCAAACCATTTCCAAGTCGATTCACACAAGGGCTTTTTTTATAAGCAATCTTTCGAGAGTTTGATTGGTTCTCACGCTTTGTCCAGTATGTTTGCGGCGATGATATGCCGTACTTCAATCTAAAACTTGTACCCAAAGCTTTTTGAAGTGACCTCCGAAAAAATTTGATGCGGAATAGGATCACGGATCACAAATTAATAGAGAACGGTATTCCATGCCTTGTTACTACTTCTTTAGGTACATTCCTCTCTAGTTTCTCCAGAGGGTCAGTTTCTTTCATGGGTATGAAGATTGCGGACTTTGTAAGACGGTCAACGATTACCCAAATGGTGTCATTACCTTGTGATATATTAGGAAAGCTTTTGTGATAAAAAATCTATCGTGATATGTTCCACTCTCCTTAAGGTATCTCGGGTTGTACCCCACAAACCCGATTGTCTTCTGATGTTGGCCTTGACTTTAGCACAGGTCAAGCACTTGCTAACATAGGTGGCGATATCAGCTTTCATATTGGGCCACCAATATAGCTTCTTTACGTCTTGATACATTTTCTCAGAACCTGGATAGATAGAATACTTCGATTTGTGGGACTCGTGCATGATCACAGTCCGCAAATCGTCCATAAACAAGGTATAACCAATCCTGCATTCGGCTTAGGGTTTCCATCTGTACGAGGTGTCCAATTTTCCGTTCTAAGTGCTCTGGGAAAATTTTAGCATTTTTCAATCAGCATACCTCCAAACATCCTCATCTTGATGTTCTCTGTTTCGTGCTTCAGTCTGGCATTCAAGATTTGCTTAGGAAGATCCAAGCTATAGTATGGACTAAAGACTCGAATTCTTACGGTGGTTCTCGCATTTCTTTCCTGCTCAATGCATAGCAACGTCATTTGCCTTTACCTGGGTGATAACAAATATCGCAATCGTAATCACGAAGCAATCTACTCTGCGTTGTCTCATGTTCAATTCCTTTTGATCAAGTATGTGTTGTAAACTTTTGTGACCAGTGGACACGGTACATTTTGTCCCGTACAGATAGTGCCTCCAAATCTTCAGAGCGAACACTAATGCTCCAAGTTCCAGATCTTGAGTTAGTTAGTTCTTACTCATGGATCTTTAATTGGCGTGATTGCATAAGAAATAACATTTTCACCCTTTGCATTCAACTCAGCGCCCAAAACCCTTGTTCGAAGCATTGCAGGATTCGATGAATCTTACTTCCTTGGGGGTAAAGACCAGAAATTGTGCATAACATCTTACTGCTTCTATCAATGGAACGCTGCTTCTTGTTTGTCAACCCACTCAAACTTTGGACTTCTTTTGAGTGAGTTGGTCATTGGTTTGGCGATCTTTGAAATCTTCATTGAATTGTCAATAATACCCAGCTAGACCTAATAAACTGACGAATCTCCTTGGTTCTTAGGAGATGCCAAATCTTTAACGGTTTCGATCTTGGTGGATCTACATGAATGCCTTTATTAATAATCTCGTTGACGAGGAACTGTTCCTTGGGAATTCCAAAATCACACTTGGAAAATTTGATACAACTCCTCTTTCTTCAAACACTACCAATATTATTTCTGATGCTCTTCGTTCTCTTGCTTGTTCTTGGTATAGATCAAATTTATCGTTCAATATTAGACAAATTACATAAATTTGTCATAGATAGGTTGCTCACTTCGGTTCATGAGGGTCACAGAAATCAATGCTGGTGCGTGGTTATTACCAAACGGGGGTCATAACTGAATTCATAATGTCCATATCGAGTTTGAAGCGGTCTTCGAGATGTCTTCTTCTCAAACCCTTATTGGTTGTATCCTGACCTTAGGTCGATCTTCGGTAGACATCGACCCTTGTTTTGGTCATATTAAGTCAATCTTTCTGGGTACGCGGATTATCGGTTTCTTCACCGGTAGTTTGTTGAGTTCACGATAATTCTATGCCTTCCGTAACGATCCATCTTTTTCTTGACGACATAGAAACTGGAGCTACCCATGGTGACGAACTTACGTGACTTATAAAAGCTTTGTCGAAAAGCCTCTTGTAGTTGATCCGCCAATTCTTTCATTTCTGATGGGGCCAATCGATAGGTGCCCGTGCTACAGGTGCAGCACCAGGTACTAGATCGATGTGAAATTCCACTTGTCTGGTATGTGGAAGACCTGGCAAGTCCTCGGGAAATACTTCGGGAAAATTTTTGACGATCGGTACATCTTGTAGTTGCTTCTTCTTTGACTTGTCTCCAGTCTCCTTGATGGTAATATGTGCCAGAAAGACGTGACATCCTTTTAGCAGATACTTCTGGGTCTTGGTGCACGAGATGATGTTTAATCGAGTCCTGCGTTTATTTCTACTTCCGTCTCCATAAAAATTTAAGATTTTGCTCCCAAAGGGAATACGGACGATCTTCTTAGCACAGTCTATACGCTTGGTATTTCGTCAACCAGTCCATGCCATTATGACGTTCATAAGGGACCCATTTCTACAGGCATTAGGTGACGTGAAACGGATGGTTCAGAAAATTTAACGTGCAACCCAGTAATGCCGTATTTACCCAAATTATTCTACCATCAGCTAATTCAACTTTATTACCATGATCTAATGTAGTGGGGGCTATATTAATCAAAGTACTAAATTGAGTAGACACAAAACTTCTATCTGCACCAGTATCAAATAAAATGGAAGCACAACGGTTGTTTAAGGAGAAAACGTACCGTCACAAGTTGTTGTCTGGTTGTGCCCCGCAACTCCCACTGCATAAGCCTTGGCTACAGCGTTGCCATTTCCCTGGTTCTTTGTTTTTCATCTATGGGTAGTCCTTCTTGAAGTGGCATGCGAACCCCACACTCAAGCAATTGAATGGATTGGTATTTGCCCCTTGGGCTCTCGGGTTGTTGTTGTTGCGGTTGTTGTTGTTATTGTTGTTGCGGTTGTTGTTGTTATTGTTATTGCGGTTGTTGTTGTTGTTATTTGCAGTTGCAGGCCGGCTCCTACAGTCCTTGGCCAGGTGGCCAAGCTTCTTGCAGTTATTGCATGTTGGTTTACATGGACGTAATGTTGATAGTTTACACTTGGGACATAGAGGTTTAGTCCCTTCATACGGTTTCTTGTCACCGTTCCCTGCAGCATAAGCCCTGCCTGTGTTCTGCCTTTTGTTCTGTTGTTGGTTTTGGTTATTTCGAGGAGTGTCTTCAAACTTCCTCTTGTTTTCTGCCTGTCTCTCAGCAAAAGTGTTAATTCTCCTATCCATTAATTCAGTCGCCATCTCAATAGCCTCTTGCATGGTTTTCGGCTTCGATGCCACAACACTTGAGTAAATCAGGTCGGGCATCCCACTGACATACCTTTCAATTTTGTCAGTCTCTTCAGGAAACATCCTGTCACACAGCAATGCTAGTTCCTGGAAACGTTGGTTGTAGGCTACCACATCGGTGCCTTTTACTTTTAGGTTCCACAATTCTGCCTCAATCTTCTTGATTTCATTCCTCGGACAATATTTAGTTGTCATCTTCTTCTTCAAGTCAGTCCACGTCATTGCATATGCAACATCATTAGTCACTGTCCTAACATGTGAGTTCCACCATGTTAGAGCAATTCCCATAAGAGTACAAGTGGCAAACTTCACTTGATTCTCCACGGTGCAGTTACTTATGCGAAACACGGTTTCCATCCTCTCAAACCATTAGGTCAAGTCGACCACTCCTTCTATGCCCCTGAAGAATAAGGGTTGAACCATTTCATGAAAGTCTTGTGAGGCACTCCCGAAGGTGCGTTCATTCCTTCTTGCACCTGTTCCTGAGGTATGGCTATCATTGCCATTTCGGGTCGTAGCACATGCTGCCAATACAGCAGTGACACCCTCGTCGATCATGGCCTAAAGTTGGGCATTGGTGACCGAAGTGGTGGTAGTAGGGTCTGCGACTGGTAGGGGAGTTGTGGTGACTAGCCTTGACCTCGTGGTTCTCTTTGGTGCCATTTTCTAATCACAAGGAAACATAATACCTGTTAGATTTCAAAAATCTTAACCATAACCCGATGTATACATATTAAATGAAACGAGATCACAACACATGGTGAAATACACAACAATATTGAAATTAACAAATCGACATTCATTCACAATAAATTCGATTTCATATAAAACATAATCCATCCTTTCCATATATAACTTGGGAAAATAATACATGATTGGTTTAAATACAAACGATCACAACACTTAGGTTACAAGACAAAATAACCTAAAGCCATACTAGCCGAGATATACTCGTAATACTTAGTAGGCTATACAGGATAGCTGATCAGAACAAAAGATCTATACCGCCTGCTAGCTGGGAGTAACCCATAAAACTTAACAGACTGCATAGTAGATACAATCATAACCAAAGTCTAGGAACTGCTACCAGTGTCCTCCAATGTGTCAATGCGTGCTCCAGCCTCCAGGGCCTGGGTACGCATGATATGCTGAACAGCAAGATCATCTGTAGCCTGACGCTGCCACTCGTGGCGATGCACCTCAGTCTCTAATACTGTGACTCGTGCCTCTAATGCCCTGCAGTGAGATTCAGACCTAGCCAAAGCCTGACGAGTCTCCATACTCTCTTGCTCGTAAGCAAGTCTCTCTCTCCTCAATACCTCAACCTCAGCTCTCACAGCTGCACGATCCTTCTGGGCATCG
>BQNB010178181.1:0-12895 GCA_026074375.1 Tanacetum coccineum
ATGTCTATTTTAGTCATTTTACAAGTTAGGTTATGAATAATCTGATTTGCCAAACACTAAAATAACTAATTATCTGATTATTACGGTTTCAAACAACATAATCAAATCCAAACACTATATTTGAGAATCATGTTTCGTAACATCTAATTATCTGGTTATCCGTTTTCAAAACGCATAATCTATTTTTTCAATAAGCAATCCCAAATACCCCTTACAGTATACATTCAACTTTCCTATTTATAGTTTAAAAGGTGTTTAATAGGCGGTCATTAACAAATCCCAAATAATAATATCATAGGAGTAGTAATATAAAGAAAGTAAAGGGGAGGGGGAGATAACCGCCATTTGTTTAGTATAAATAGGAATGAAAAACAAACCAACCTGAAATCAAATCAATTAACGAGAGATCGAGGAAGACAAGACATCATCAACTAACGATCGATCATCCACAAAACCCAAAAGCGAAAATCCAGAAAACCGAAAATCGAAAGCGAAAATTGAAAATCATCCAGAAAACCGAAGATCGAGGAAGACATCATCAACTAATCATCCAGAAAACCGAAAATCGAAAGCGATGAGGATAACAATGAAGGGTGGTATTTGGAAAAACACCGAAGATGAGATTTTAAAAGTTGGTGTTATGAAATATGGTCTTAATCAGTGGTCACGCATTTCTTCCTTACTTGTTCGTAAAGACCCAAAACAATGTAAGGCTCGCTAGTACCAATGGTTTGATCCTTCTATTAAAAAGGTATGTTTGTTTGTTCCTTTTGTTTTTCTTTCAATACTAGCTGTTGATAATTTGAAATATACTATGATGATTGTTTCCTAATGTGGCGGACAATACCCAAAATTTCATCTTTTAGAATTTACATAAACTCTTGTTTAGGAATTACCCGCCACATATACTTTAGGCCATTGTATTTCTAAAGCATGTATACTTGTTTAAATCTTTCTACTTACTCGTGGTGCATATGATTACACCTTCATTCTTTTTACTTACATACTCTCTCGTTTATTACCATTTCGACAAAATCTAACTTGTTTCTTTCTTTTCAAAACTTGTACAGATTGACTGGACTCAATAAGAAGACGAAAAGCTACTTCATCTTTCCAAGCTCTTGCCAAGTCAGTGGAGATCAATTGCCCTGCTTGTCGGCCATACCCCATCTCAGTACCTCCAGTGCTACGAGAGACTCATTGACGCTGCCTGTGCCAAAGATGGAACTTATAAAGTCGGCGATGATCTGAGAAAGCTGCACCATAGAGAAATTGACCCAAACTCGAAATCTAAGCCCGCCCGCCCCGATACGGTTGATATGGACCAAGACGAAAAAGAAATGCTTTTTGAGGCACGGGCCCGCTTATCCAATACGATAGGTAAAAAGGCCAAGAGAAAGGCGCGCGAGAAGCAACTTGAAGAGGCTAGGAGGCTCATGTCCTTACAAAGGATGAGAGAACTTAAAGCCGTCGGGTTTGATCATAGGCTTAGGAAAAAGCAGAGCAAGGGGATCGACTACCATGCTGAAATCCCGTTTGAAAAAAGGCCTCCTCCTGGTCTTTATGATGTTACTGGTGAAAGTCCTGTTGTTTATCAGCCGAAATTCCCTACCACCATTGAAGAATTAGAAGGTGAAAGGAGGGCCGATAAGGAAGCGCGATTGAGAAAACAAGATGTTGCAAGGAACAAAATTGCACAAAGGCAGGATGTTCCCTCGGCTATACTCTAAGCAAACAAAATGAATGATTCTGTAACTACTAGAAAAAGGCAAAAAATGAACCTCCCAACACCACAAGTTCCAGATTACTCATTTCAGGTCACTCCTAAAGGAACTCCTATAAGGGATGAGCTTCACATGAGTGAAGAGATGGAAATGCGTGATAGTGTTAAACTCAAGCGTGCGAGGCAAGCTGATATGAGATGAAACTTGCATTCAGGTTTGAATAATCTTCCACAGCCCAAGAATGCGTATCTGCTAACTCTCCAACCAGTTCCCGTAGATGATGAAGAATCAGAGGAGACGATGGAAGAGGATATGTCTGATAGGATTGCTCAGGTAAAGGCCAAGAAAGAGGAGGCAAAACTCCTGTGTGTGGCCATGGGCCATGATGATGAAGATATTGATGAATTTGTTGAAATACACAAGACATGCTTAAATAAGGTATGTACTTCCCCACCCGTAATGTGTATGGTCTCTCTAGTTTTGCTGGAAACATAGAGAAACTTACTGCATTACAAAAAGAGTTTGATGTTGTGAAGAAGATAATTGATGATGGTACAAAGAAGGCACTACGCTCGAAGCAGAAGATGGAGCTTCTTACAAATGGATATAAGATGCGAGCTGCAAAAATCTAGTCACAAGTAGAAGCAACCTTTAAGCATATGGTAAAAGCTGAAACAGATTATGAGTGCTTTAAAGCATTAAAAAGACGAGCAGTTGGCAGCATCAAATCGTATTAGTAGCATCCGGGAAGATGTGCAAAAGCATAAAGAATTAGAGAAAACTCTACATAATTGCTATGGTGATTTGCTCGTAGAGCAAGAAAGAATCCGCAGTCAGACGGAGAAGTAAACACAAGAAGCGAATAGACAAGAAGATATTGCAGAAAAGCAGGTTGAGGAAGCAAATCGGATAATTGATTCCAGTGAAATGACCAACCTGACAGGCCAAGCGAACTTGGTAGCTTAGTGTGTTTCATTTTTTAGAATGTTCATATTATTGTGTACGTGATTATTGATTTCATATCTATTTTTTTTGTGCTACCACTATTTGCTTAAGGTGATGTTTACGTTTGATGATATACAAATATATGGTAGATGAGGATGGGCCATTGTTGGATGCTCTTAGTAGTCATGGAGGTCGACTTAGTATTCTCCAACAATTGTAAGTAGTTACTGCTTGATTGTAACATCTAATAGTAGTCCGTATATGTTTCTATTGCTATTTAAATATGTTTTTAGTGTTTGTTCTTCCGCTTGATAGAGTTGCTTATCAAATTGTTCATGTCTTGCTTTACATGTAAAGTTATGAAACCCATATTGATTTTTATTATCAGCAGAAATTATGAACGTACTTTTTCCAGTTGTCCCGTTAAGGGTGTTTGGGAGCGCTTATTGTATATGATGCTTATATGCTAAAACTGGATTTAAACTTAGAATTGTAAGCCCCAAATATACAATTTCGAATCGGTGGGTTAGGAATTGCTTATGTTCAGCTACTCATTTGAGTGTCTCAAATTGTTAAAGCAGTTTTATAAGGCAGTTTCAAACACCCCCTTAATAGAACTGTTTCTTTGCATTTATTTGCAAAATATTTTTTGTACTTCTGATACAAGTCATACGAAAGAGGTGGGGCATTGTAAGAGGAATTGTTCTGCTTACCTTGTTGAGTTGATAAAGAAGAAGCAAGTTGGCACTGCCAGAGTTCTTCAGGTATCTTCGTAATAGAATTATTTTCTTTTCCTAATAAATCTTGGGTGTATGACACTGGTTGTGGTAATCACATTTGTAACACAAAACAGGGTCTTAGAGGAGTAAGAAAACTGAAACAAGGAGCTCTTTATTTATGAAATTGATATGCTTAATCTTGTGTCAAATGTTGATTATATTTATAATGTTAGCAATAAAAGAGCCAAACATAAGTTGGACTCTACTTTTCTATAGCTCTATCTTCTTGCTCATATAAGCAAGAAACGTATAGAAAAGTTGCAACAAGATGGGCTTTTAAAGTCAACGGATGAAGAACCTTTGATCAATGCGTATCTTGTTTAACGGGTAAGATGACAAGGAACCCGTTTCCACATCGTATCGAAAGGGCGACTGATCTTCTTAGAATAATACATACTGATGTATGTGGTCCACTTAGACATGTGTCAAGACAAGGTGCTAGCTACTTCATTACCTTTTTTTTTGGTAAAGGAGACAAACAACCCCGGTAAATTATATTACACCAAAAAAAGTCAATGAAGAACAATGGAATGTGACTAAGTGCCACATTAACCTCAAGCTAATCAGCTTGAACAGCCCCTACTTCATTACCTTTATGGGTGATTATAGTCATTATGGCTATATTTATTTACTTAAACATAAACATGAAGTTTTTGAAACATTCAAAGTGTTTAAGAATGAAGTGAAAAATCAACTCGGAAAGACTATAAAAGCACTTTTATCAAATCGAGGAGGCGAATATATTAGTCAAGAGTTTAAAGATTATTTGTAAGCTTGTGGAATTGTCCAGCAGCTTACACCTCCATAATGGCGTGTCTGAGAGGAAGAATCGTACCTTGTTGGACATGGTTTGATCTATGATGAATCTTACTACTCTACCGTTATCCTTTTGGGATTATGCTCTAGAGACTGCTACACGCATTCTTAATATGGTTCCAACCAAGAAGGTTGATAAGACACCATATGAATTATGGTATGGAAAAGTTCCTAAAAACGTTTCCCTAACCTTAATAGGTTAGGGGACGGGAGGCGCTTTGTAAAGCGGATACCGCCTGACAAACTCCAACAAAGATCTGTTAAGTGTATCTTTATAGGATACCCAAAGGAAACGATGGATTACTATTTCTACTTCCCACCTGAAAAAAATTGTTGTTGCAAGGTATGCTGAATTCTTAAAGAAAAATCTTTTTTCTCAAGAAGTCAGTGGGAGGGCCGAAGAACTTGAAGAAATTCAAGATAAAGATACATAACCTTCTAAAAACACTAATGAAATTCCTATAGAGGTTGAAGGTTTCAAACCACCTCAAGAGGAAGTTGTTCCCATTCGTAGGTCCGCAAGGACACATCGAGCTCCCGGTTGCTTATGTCTAAATGTAGAAGTAGAGGAGCATAGTTTAGGGGATCTTAATGAACCCAATAACTATAAAGTTGCAATGTTAGATATGGAATCTGATAAGTGGCTCGATGGTATCAATGCAGAAATGCAATCCATGAAAGATAACCGAGTCTGGTTAGTTGATCTTCCCCCTAATGCTAAGACTGTTGGGAGCAAATGGCCTTTTAAGAAAAAGATTGACATGGATGGCATAGTACACACCTATAAAACTCGTCTTGTAGCAAAGGGATTTACTCAAACCTACGGGGTTGATTATGAAGAAACGTTCTCACCTATTGCTGACATTAGAGCTATTAGGATTCTTATAACCATAGCAGCGTTCTATGACTATGAGATATGACAAATGGATGTCAAGACTGCCTTCTTAAATGGTTATCTTGATGAAGATATTTATATGGTGTAACCTAAAGGTTTTGTTGATCCTAATTATCCCAGGAAAGTATGCAAGCTTCAAAGATCTATTTATGGTCTTAAGCAAGCATCAAGAAGCTGAAATAAAAGATTTGATGGGGAAATCAAAAAGTTTAGATTTGCTTAAAATCTTGATGAGCCATGTGTACATCAAAAGGCTAATGGGAGTAATGTTACATTCCTCATCTTATATGTCGATGACATAATCATCATGGGAAATCACATTCCAAGTTTACATAGTGTAAAGACATATCTTGGAAAGTGTTTCACCATGAAAGATTTGGGGGAAGCATCATTTATTCTTGGAATCAAGATCTATCGAGATAGATCAAAGCGATTAATTGGACTAAGTCAAAGTGCTTACATGGATAAGATCTTAAAGAGATACAGGTTGGATAATTCTAAACGTGGTTATATCCTCATACAAGAAAGATTTGACTTAAATAAAATACAAGGTGCTTGAAGAGATGAAGCGTATGCAAAATGTACCTTATGCTTCGGCCGTAGGTTCCATTATGTATGCGGTTAGATGTGCTAGACCTGATGTTGCATTCACGCAAAACATAACAAGCTGTTTCCAACAGAATCTAGGAGAACCACACCGGACTGCTGTGAAAACCATTCTTAAGTATTTAAGAAATACTGAAGATATGTTCTAGGTTTATGGTGGAAATCCTAAAGCTGAACTTAGAGTTAATTGTTATTGCAATGTTGGATTTAAGACTAATAGATATGACATTAAGTCTCAGACAAGATACGTCTCCGTTTTGAACAAAGGCGTAGTAGACTAGAAAAGCTCCAAGCAAAGTACTACTGCAATGTCTGCTACATAAGCTGAATAACATAGTTGCTTCTTAAGCTACAATGGAAGCTGTTTGGATTAAGAAGTTTATTTTAGGGCTTGGTATAGTACCAACAATAAACGAACCTATTAAGATGTTTTGCGATTATTCAGCCGCACTTCTTATTACCAACGAACTGGGTTTAGAAAGGCGCTAGACACTACCATAGAAGATACCATTATGTTCATGAGTGTATTGAACTGGGCGAAATTAATCTTCTTAAAGTTCACACATATGACAATCTAGTAGATCCTTTTACGAAGGCTTTACCAAAGGAAAGCTTACTCAACATGCTAGGAGCATGGGACTTCATTTAGCTAGTAGTTTCATGTAGATCTGTGTTTAGTATTTCGATAAGGGATGTTAAGACAATTTTATTAATGATAAAGATATGTGGTATGAAGTTATATTTAATATAAATTGTGTCCTATATTTGCATGTTTAATCCGTGAATAATATTTATTATTCTAAATTAGTCCGTTGTCGATTAACAATATAGGAATGTTGTTAAATTAAGACAAATCTGAGTGATTGGTGATATCTTGAATATTAAAGGATGGGTCCACCAAACTCACATGATTTTCATAAGATGAATATTGGACTTCTCCAACTAACAAGATTATCACTTTATGGATCGGCGTCATTAATTGAATCTTGTAAGTGATTTTGTTTACTAATCTGAAGATAACTTATGAGATTGACAGCAGTTACAGGTTCTTTTCTAGAAGGGCATGTGTGGATTGTTCTTTTTGATTTAGTTCTAGTTATCCTGAATAAAAGGACTATTTTCAAAAGTGAATATGAAGCATGGTGACTTGACACTTGTAGTCAATAAAGAATTTGTTCATTCAATAGTTGAAGTATGATGCCACTGGGCCCCTCGTAAGGTTAATCAGATGTATGTGTGGTCGCACCCAAAAACTCATGTAGATATGTCTCAATGATTTTTGGTAATCTTGATTAATCATATATACGAGAAACAGAATCGTTAAATAATGGAATGACAATTGATCCATATCTATTTTTAACACGGTATCAGAAACAAAGGGATTGTAAATACATAAATCATTTATACGTGACTTTATGAAACCACACTTGGATATTTATAGGAGCATTGGCGTGTTGCTAGACGCTTACCAATGTTATTATATTATTTATACCTGTCCAAGTGGGAGCTGTTGGAATATGTACACGTAAATTAATATATGTCCAGAAAGTTTATTCGAGCCTACTGGGACGCACGCGTTAATACTTAAAACAAATAATAATAAATATATTAAACGTAATATATTTAAGTGTTTGTGCTGGAAAATGCTATTACCCTTATATACAATAGCGAAGTAAACGACGGCGATTTGAAGGTGCTAAAACGATGTCGTTTTGTTCTTGGGTCGGGTCAGATGTGAGTGGGAAGAGTAAAATGACAATGGGCCGGTGTGAGTGGGAGGCGTAAAATGACAACGGGCCAGCGTGAGTGGGTTGGGCCAAATGATAGCATTTGGGGGGGTCAAACGTCGTTGTTTTGGGGTCAAATATATAGGGTGGGATAAACACACACACACTCTCAGTCACACACACACACTCACGTACGCCTAACACAAATCTCTCACACAGGCGATGGAGAGATCAAAACATGCATTGGGTCTGTAGGTGGTGGAGGGATCAGAACATGCAATGGGTCAGTTATATTTCGGTTAAGAACATCGACATTGATTTTGTTTGTTGCATGTTGACATTGATTTTGTTTGTTGCATGTAAGTGGTTTTGTTTTTTAACTTTGTTTGTGGCTAATGTTAATTAAAAAGTTTTGTTTATTGCTTAATCGGTTGTAAGTGTGTTAGGATTTTTGGTCGGAATGATGGGTGATATTTTATGGTTTGCCAATGAACGTAGCAATTAAACTAATACAATCTTCTTCTTTTAAGATTGGATAGTTGCATGTCGTGATGTTTTATGGTTTGGTAGATCTCAGTTCGATATTGTTATTGCATGTTGTGGTTTTCTCTTTTTTTGGGTGCAATTTGGATAAAGGTGTTGCTTGTTGTAATGTTGGAATTTTTTAGATCTATTTAGGTATTGTTTTTGTTTGTCGTGCCGTTTTTGCATTTTTATGGTTTGATGTAATTTTACGTTGTTTGTTGTTGTTTTTTTTGATAAAGGATTACCCCGGTAAAGTATATTAAAATCGAAAAATCTAAGTACAAATGGAATGTGGCTGAAGTACCACAATAACCTCAAGCTAACCAGCTTGATAGACACCTAAAAACTAGTGCTTATGACATGCCATAAACACTTACAAAACTCTAGAGACAACTAGTTGCAACTAGAACAAAAGACACAACGAATCAAACTAACCAGCAGCAGCCGTGAAAGATGAACTTCCACTTGTTTTTGTAAATATATTAGCCAATTCATCATACACATTTTCAACGTCATCTTCTTCTTCATCATTCAAAGCAGAATAAGAATTAGACATGGTGATATTATCTTTCTTGGAAGAAGTGCCAGTAGTCTTCACCATAGATGACGATTCAGATGCATTACCCACATTAGTAGCTACCTTCTTTGGTGCGCTTGTAGTCGTCTTTAGCTCATATCTAACAGTTTGTTTAACCGAAGGACCAGCAAACTGACCACCATTAGTAGACTTGGACTTACCTTTCCTCTTCTTCCTTTTACTCACCATTTGGAAACCATCATTAGTCTTCTCAATAGTAGGAGTAACAACATTAGAAGTAGTGATAATAGGAGGACTCACCACATTTTTAGGGCAATGGTCATGAACATGACCAAATATCTTACATATATCACACCTGGGCGGCCTCCATTCATACTCAACATGGATGGTCTATTTGGTAAAATCATCCCTAGTGAGTGAGGGAATACCAATAGTAATAACATCCACGAGATCAGCCTCAGAATTTACCTTAATTAAGCACCGAGCAAAACTACTCCGACCCCACGAATCATTACACATAGAACTTGTGTATGAATCAAGCATAATAGGTTTGCCAATGAACGTAGCAATTAAACTAATGCCATCCTCTTCAAAAACTTAAATAGGAACATCATGCAATTTAACCCATATCGAGATGCGAGTCAATTCTTCTTTAAGCAATCTAGTATCCATTGACCATTTCTTGATAATGATTGAAGAATTACGTATCAACCAAGGATCACCCTCCAAAACAGCTTCTAACCCAGACCGAGAATCAAATTTAAAGAAGAAGAAGCCTTTGGTATTCATCATAATCCTTTTGGGTTATGATGAATAGATTTATAAGGTGTTAGTGCAAATATTATGATATTTAATCTATACAGCCTCTTTGTGTTTTGGTGATGACAAACATGTAACTTGTAATACATAACGTAAAATACGCAAGTTACTCGTAACCACAAATCATCAATGCATACATGCATCAACATCTCTCGACGTCCCAAATCTGCATCAACACAGACATATGTTTGCACCCGACGTGAATCACTAAAGGTATGAACAAACAATCTTTAAACTTATTGGATGATCAAAGAAATAATTTTTTGTCTTAAACTTTACATTTTTATAAATATAATAAAACAATTTTTTAAAAATTAATTAGACAAATTATTTTTGAATTATAAAGAAATATTTTATTTGATAATTATTTCAAATTTCAAATCTGGCCATTTCACTCCCCCCCCCCCCCCCCCCCCCCCCCCCACCCCCCCCCCCCCCCCCCCCCCCCAAACAGGTCCTAACCTTCACCAAATAAACATTTCACCACAAAAAGACAAAAACAAGAGCGTCCTACTCGTACGGTCCCCCTTTATTTATTAGAGACGGTCCTCATATTTATTCCGGGCGTCCTTAATATATTTGGGACCATCTCTTTCTGACGACTAGTTTTCAGCTCTTATAATAGTGGCTCGTTTTCAACTATTTTCTCAACCTTTTGCACTCTCTTTTCTCTGATCTAAATCTATTCTCTTATCTTCTTTTCTTTGATCATTTAACTTGTTTAATCTTGTTTAAATGTGATCCAATCAACCATCTATTCAAGTGCATGAAAAGAACACATGTAATCGTCAAGATACGATATGTTATAGAGTAGTTAGTCCATTCATAACATTTATTACATATAGATCGAGTCCATGTCCTTCCAAAAGCATGTGAAATCCTTCTTCTGGGCTAGTGTGTGTTAGAGTCCAGAAGATAAATGGATGTGAATCCATTAGTATCTTAGTCCCTTAAAAAACATGTGTGAGTAGGTAAATTGGGTTCTAAGCTTAAGATTAGAACTTCGAACTTAGCTTAGTAACGGAAAATAATAGTAAGCAACCGCGGAACGCGGCTTATGTGTTTAGGCCTTAAAACACAATGTTTGTTATGTTGGGCCATAAAACATAACGAGTTTAGTTGTACCCAAAGAAGAACTCGACATCTAGCTTAGTGTCAGAAAATAATATAAGCAACGTTGTAAGGTTTCTTTGCTATGAAGGAAGCTTGTTGACTAGTGAAGTAACTCTCGAGTTGGGTATTCGGGAAGTGGAGTAGGGCGAAGAGGAGCTTCGTGACCGAACCACTATAAAGCACTGTGTCCAATTTGCATTTTCTTTTACCTTTCGCTTTACATATCTATTCACATTTACCGCTTTACTTTTATATTTGCATTGTGTTCATGTTTGTGTGGATCGTTGCGTATATTGTGTGGATCATGATTGTGTAATGCTTTGAAGTTAATATTGTGGTTGTGCTTGCATTATCATGATATGCTCTAGTTGTTGTAAATCTATCATCGACACATTTCATATTGCATTTAATTTGATTGGTGATTTTATACAAAAAATTTAAGTTTTTAAACGGAAATGTATTCACCTCTCCCCCCTTTTACGTATTCCACATAAGGGTCTGCCCATTTAGTTGAACCTGTTTTTAATGTCATTGGTTTATGTGATGTTATGTAAAAGATGAAACTGTTTTGTTTTTGCACTTCTGTGTCAGTTTCGGTAGGTAAAGGCAGTTGTTGGGTTTGTGTTAGGCCGTTTAAAACGGCGACTTTTAAAGTTGAATTATTGTAAAATGAACCCGTCTGAGTTTTGCAAATTTGTATTTGTTTTGTCAGTTGTTCAGGCATGATTTCGGCTGGGCTAATAAGTTGTTATCATAAAGGTGTGGTTTGTTCGTATTGCCATTCGGTTTGCTGTGATTTTGACATCGTTGTTTTATCCGATGGTTTGCCAATATGTGCAGAATTCAAATAGTTTTGGCTTTGTAAACGATCAAATCAAGCAATTACATCAAAACTACGACAAACCAAATGGCTATACGAGTTAAACGTACCTTTATGATAACAGTTTCGACGCCAGGCCGAAATCACACTTGATCAACCGATCGAACCAATGCATATTGCAAAAATCAAATGGGTTTATTTTACAACAACTCAACTTTAAAAGCATCATTTTACTCGCCCCAACACAAGCTCGAAACGTTTCTTTATCTAACACGTCCGTATTTGTACTATCGTTAAATAAATTTACTTCTAAAATTGTGTATGCGGTTTGGTATTTGTGTCGGACGATTTTAAAAGTTCAATTACCGTAAAATGAAACCGTTTGAATTTTGTAATTCTGTAGTCGTTTGGCCAGTCGTACGCGTGTGCGTTTGACCTTGCAGAAAATTCTTATCCTAAAGATGGGGTTTATCTTGCATTCGTTGTATGTAAGGTGGTGTTTGTGTTGTACCGTTTAAAGGTTAGATTTTTGTTTTGTCAAGTAAAATTGTGCCTTCTAATTTTGAGTTATCATGTTTTAGATAATGGTTAAGTTAGATTATGTCGGATCCTACACATAAGTGACACTGTTTTGTTTCGTAAGGAATAAGGCTGTTGTTTTATACAATAATTTGTTAACATGTAATGGTTTGGTCGTTTTGGTAAATCAAAAATTGGCAATCATAAAAAGTGGGTTCTTTGATTTAAAAATACCAACAGGGTTTAGAATGCGTTAGTTAAAAGTGACGTTGTTTTTTGTTCCTGTGCACACTAAAATGCATTTACAATCCAGAGGCCTTATTTTTTTGGCACACCTAGAACACTAGCGTTTAAGGGTCGACATTTAAAAATACCTTAACTTTTAGTGACCTGTAACAATATGATACAATGCTAAAGTGACCTATTACAATACACAACACATAGATATTATTTTCCTTCCATTTTTTGTTACTTACACGATCATCTAATCTTTTATACTTAAGTCACTAAAAGGGTGTTCGCTTAAACTTATATGTGGCTTATACATAAGTTATCTGGTATTAGGCTTATATTTCATATGCTTTAATTTTCTACCTTATTTTGAGACTTATAAGCTCATGTAGATTTATTATTTATATATATACTATATATAAAGCATTTACCCCCTTTTGTTGAATGTTGAAATTTAAGAAAAAATTTTGTTTTACTAAATTACCTATACTACTTGTAATATCCGATATTTTTACCTAGTATAAATTGTTAGAGAAGAATAAAATAAATAGACAACATGACGTTTCACAATTCAATGACAAAATTAAGAAAGAAAGTTACAAATTAATAACATGTATTAAAAAAAGGAATACAAAATGTAGTATGTAAACTGGTATATAATTTGTCATTGGGCTCAGTAAAAAAGAAACTAAATAACTTTTTGTTTGTAAAATGGGCTCAGTCAAAGACGTGGCTCAAAGACCCGGTATTTCCAATGTATCGTTAGTATATATATATATATATAGGGTTTTGCTAACAGCAGCCCTTAGGGCTGTCGATAACAACTAACTTTCAAATT
>BQNB010178183.1:0-12894 GCA_026074375.1 Tanacetum coccineum
GGTATGAAGAAAGATATCGCTACGTATATTAGCAAATGTTTAACTTGTTCGAAAGTGAGAGCTAAGTATCAAAGGCCTTCAGGATTATTGCAACAACCTAAGATACCCGAGTGGAAATAGGATAATATCACTATGGACTTTATCACGAAGTTACCTAGGATGAAGAGTAGGCATGATACTATATGGGTGATAGATGATAGACTGATCAAGTCTGCTTATTTTCTGGCGATACGTGAGGATTACAGTATGGAGAAGTTGGCAAGGTTGTACATTGATGAAATCGTCGCACGGCATGGAGTGCTTGTGTCAATTTTCTCGGATCGAGATGGACGGTTTACATCGCGATTCTGGAAAACATTACAGAAAGCTTTAAGGACGCGATTGGATATAAGTACGGCTTATCATCCTTAGACAGATGGACAAAGTGAGCATATAATTCAGACATTGAAAGATATGTTAAGAGAGTGTGTGATCAACTTTGGTGGCAGTTGGGATGTTCACCTATCGTTAGCTGAATTTTCTTATAATAATAGTTACCATTCAAATATTCAACGTGCTCCGTTTGAGGCACTGTATGGAAGGAAATGTAGGTCTCCCGTCCTATGGGCTAAATTTGGTGAAAGTAGATTGATTGGATCGGAATTAATGTAAGAGACGACTGATAAGGTAGTCTTGATAAAGGAAAAGCTCAAAGCTGTGAGATATCGTCAAAAGAGCTATGCTGATAATAGGCGTAAGCCACTAGAGTTTGAGGTTGGAGATCAAGTGTTACTGAAGGTGTCGCCTTGGAAAGACGTGATACATTTTGGAAAGAAAGTAACTTAGCAATAAGGTATGTAGGACCATTTGAAATTCTTGAAAGGGTCGGTCCTGTATCTTATCGATTAAGATTGCCCAAGGAATTGAGTAGTGTGCACGACACATTTTTCACGTGTCAAATTTGAAAAAGTGTTTGCCGGATGCAAATCTGCATGTGTCACTAGATGAGATTAAGGTTGACAAAACCCTTCGTTTTGTTGCGGAACCCATAGAAATTATAGATCATGAGGTTAAGAGTTTGAAACGTAGTAAGATTTCTATCGTTAAGGTTCGTTGGAATTCAAAGTGTGTCCCTGAGTTAACGTGGGAACGTGAGGACCATATAAAAGCTAAGTATCCCTGATTGTTTGTTGACTGTGCTGTTGAACCTACTAGTTAAATTTCGAGACAAAATTTCCTAAAGGAGGGGATACTGTGACAACCGTGACTTGAGCAGGTTAGTCAAACCGTTAGAGTTGACTAAAGTATTATTATGTGTTCTAATTATGTGATTATGTGATCTTATATGAGTATTTGATATCAATCTGTAATGCGTGTTCATCTATTAGTGATTGAATTGTGGTTTTGGTAGTTATTTCATTTCGTTCACATTTTGTGACAATGGAAATGATAACATGATTTTATGTGTTATCATGTAATTTGGTGAATAATTGATATATGAGCGTAATAAGTATATAAGGTATTATTAGGTTTTAGTTAAGTCTAGTATTTAAGTTAATTAAGCGTAGGTCTTTCCAATTTAGGAAACTAATTTATGAAATGAATGATTTAGTCATTTCGTTTCGTTTGTGATGATGATTTCAGAAGTATAGTGATTTTCGTTATTTTTATCGTCGGTAAAATTGAAGAAGTATGTATTGTTAAATTTCGAGTTGAGATTAATTAGTGAATTGAGATTTTATAAATTTTTTATAAAGTAATAAGTATATAATAATTTGGGAAAAATGATAATATGTAGTGTAAGTGTTTTATTTTAAGTTATGTATTTATTTAAGGTAAATAAGTAGTAAATAGTTTTGTATTTAAAAAATATAAAATATATATATATATAGGAGGGGGAGAACAAAATTTTATAGAAAAAAAATTAATTTTAAAAAAGCGATGTTGGTTGGATCGGTTATAGGAAAAAGAAAAAAATAAAACAAAATCTGATTACAATTAGGATTCTAGATAGTATAAATATAAGATCAATAAATCCCTAAAACACTTTTTCTCTCCTCTCTCACTTTGTTCGGCCGATCCCATCAAGAAGAAGAAGAAAAAAATATTTTTTTATCAAGAACCAAGGTGGTGATTTAAGGGTAGTCAAGTAACGGTTTAGGTATGTTTTCAATTAAGTTTTTGTTTAATCTTTTTATAATTAGTAACTTTAATTGATGGAATAATTAGGTTCATAAATTTTCTGTAAACTAATGATATAAATCTATATGGGAATGTTCGGAATTAGATATAGAGCATGTGGGTGTAAACGGTTTAGGTTAGATCGCGTTAAATTGAAAGTTAGGGTTTGGTAGAATTTTAGGTCGTGTTGATTGAATAATATCTTAATGATAAAAACGAGTTTTGGGATGAATCGTGTGCCTAAATTGAATTTCAGAGAGTCTAGTTTCCAAAACGTCTGGCATCGAAAGGTTTTGAGGTCGGGAAATTAGTCAAATTATTTTTGCGAGAAAAGTTGTCAGAACGATAAATTCGGGTTAGATTTGGGTCTGATTTCAGGGAGTAAAGCCCCTACTTAAAAGTTGAATTGAGGTTAGCCAAAAATCATAGATCATATTTTATGTGTCTATTAACTCCATCTCAAGTCACAAGTCTTAATTCATTGTCTAACTATTTTTAGAAAAATCAAACTTTTTGGTGTGCGTTCAAATCCGAATTTGAGTACTTTGTGATGTTGAATTTTATTAAAATAGTTAGGCTTAATATCATTTTTTCTAAAAAATCACAATAGTTCATAACCCATTGGGAAGGTAGAAATGAAAGGGGAAAAATCAATTTGGTGATTTAATATTTTATTTGTTGTCATAAACTGACTACAAAATTCTACCGAAAAATTAGAAAACTAGAATGAATGATTAAAGGTATTTAGAGTATAAGTAAGTTATGGGAAGCATGGTAAAGGGTTTATAATCATAATATAAACTTAGTAGTTACATCGTCTTGGACATTGAGCCTAATCGTGTGTAACATGGGTTTTATTTATGTTTAGTTGAATTCAAGGATATTGGGAAGTAGTTGTGCATCAGGTGAGTTTCATAGTCCCATTTTTATGTTTTTCTTAGGATGGAAATGATGCAAAATATGTTTTGAAATGTTTTATCATTGTGCTTTTGTGTTTTAAATTGCTTTTGGACATTATATGGCTATTATATGACTATGTGATACATGTGTTATTTGGGATCGGAAGAGGTACGCCTACCTCATGCTTCATGATTATTGGACCGGAGGGGTACGCCTAACCATATTGTGTTGGTTATTGGATCGGATGGGTACGCCTACCCAATGTGATATGCTGTGTGATACCTTCGTGGTGAGCTTGGTTGCTTTTAGTGCCAGCTATTCTAAGCCCGAATGGGAAGTTATGTTTGTAGATAATATGATTTGATTTTTGTTACATGCTAGCATAAGTTCATGGTAGTTCATTATTGTCCTTCTTTGTCTTGATAATCACAATAAAAGAGAGTGTTATTGCGTGTCGAAAACCTATGACTCTCACCAACATTATTATTGACATTTTAAGCATCATTTTCAAGTGAGCATCATGAGGAAAGTGTAGTTAGGCAGATTGGCTAGTGAGACCATAGGCTTTCATGCGAGTGCTCGTGGGTAAGAAGTGGTAGTGTTAGTTAGTGGAGTCTAGTGAGTGAGTGGGCAGTACGTGGTATGTGCCTTTAATTACAATATTTTACCTTTAAAAAACGAGCTTAAAATAACAAAACGGACTTCTCGCTTAAAAATGCCAAAAATATATGCTGTTTTGCTAGTAATTGTATTGTGCCTAGGAGGAGTGCAGGAGCGGGTGTATAAACTAAGGGAAAAGGACGAAAAACAAAGCCAAAACGACAAAACCAGACTCGGAATGGAAAAGACTGTGAAAGACAAAGCCAAATCGAAGCCGAAAAGTCAATCAAGTCAAAAAGTCAACAGAAAAGTCAACTGGTCAAAGCCAAAGTCAACACATCAAGAAATATAAGTTTAAGGGTTGAAATTGCCAAACCCCTAAACTTATATTTATAAGAGAAAAGAGGAGAAAAGAAAAGAAGGGCTAAACTGCCATTTGAGCAAAGTAACAAGTGGGGGGGCAAAACTGCCAACTCCCCATACTTGTAATACACCAAGGACGTGGGGTGCAACTAGTTATATAACTCTTGGGGACTTGTTTTGCCAAGTCCCCAAAAGTTTTAAACCACAAGGACCATGGTTGCAAGTACACTTAACACCCTGAGGGACCTAACTTGCCATTTCCACAAACCTTCACCCTGTTATAACTCAAACAAACTTTCCCGCCCTTGTTTTCCCCCCAAACCAACTCACGGGTGTGAAACCCCGTTTTTACCCTGTGTTTCTTCTCCACCACCATGGGTACTCACCTCCCCCCTCCTCCACTAACTTTCCCAGCTGTGAGATTGCCAAGTTGGCAATCCCACATCTCCCCAAGCTTATTTCGACGACCAAGATTGCTTTTTGAAGAATTGAAGGGCCAAGATTGTTTGTTTTCCCCCTCTCACACAACTAACACAAGGTCTCAGTATAAAAGAGGAAGAAGACAGAAGAAAAGAGGAGTAGTTTTTAGTTTTTAATTTTCAGCTTGTAATTTTCGTTATTTTTAAGCATTTTCTCTTAAGATTTCAAATTCAGCTTTAGTCACTTGTACCTTTGTTATTTAAGCTTGTACTTCGTCATTTGAGTAATAACATTCCGTTTTCAAGTTTACTTGTTCTTTGTTTTTCAATAGTAAGCCGTTTTCACTCATTAAGCTCTCAATAAGCTCTTTTGAGCTTATTCTTGTTAATAAGCTCAAACTCAGTTTAAAACTTGTTAAAAGCTATTAAATACTGTTTTCAGTTCATTTTAGTTCATAATTGATCATTTGATTTCAAGTTTGGAAGCTTATGGAGTAATAAGCTAACAAAAGCTTATTGAGCTTATTGCTCAAGGTTTAGAGGCTAGGGAGCCACTTAGGTGTATTTTTTTAAGCCACTCACTCTACAAGAGTGGCTTAGTGACTGAGACAACAAAAATTCAGGTTTTACTTTTCTAAATTTCAATTTAGCATTCCTAGCTTATTACATATTGCTTATTCTCTTTTATTCTTGTGCTTAATCTGTTGCATTTAGCCTAGATAGCTTATAGTTGTAATTGTCTTAAGTTGTCTTAGTCAAATTACTCAACTAGATTTCATATTCTGTCATTAAGTAGTATAAGCCTAGCTGAAGAAGTAGCTTATATTCACTAATAAGCTAGGCAATTTATAGCTTAAATAGTTTAATTAGGTCATTTTAAGTAGAAGTGGATAAAAGGTTTTAAAAGTTTTAGCTTCAAAATAGATTTTAAGTCCACTTAGCTTTGACAGACAGTTTTACAATAAAGGGGGTGTTTGGCCCATAAGACTTATATGGTCAAAAACAAGGTCTTGGCATGGGTTTGAGGTAAAAAAACTTGGCTTGATTAAGCTTAAGTTTTAAGCTTGTATTAAGTTGTTTTTAAGGGTTCCAAGGTTTAAAAATTATTTTCCAAGGTTTTCTAAAACCAATCTTGAAACTGTGACTTTTAAGAGACACCACAAGTGCTTATTTAGTTAAGCACTTGAGGTGTGAGTTTAAGTGTCAAAAAGTAAGTGTTTTGAGTGTATTAAACAGGTTATAACAAACCCTTGGTGTCATTTGACTTTTTGAGTCAAATCCACCAACTGTGCTTATAACAGTTTTAACACATCTATAAGCCCTTTTTCATCTACAAGTTTCAGCAAGTTTTTATGATTTTTAAAAGCCAAAAGATTATGCACAAGTCCATAAGCTAGAATAACTCAATTGTTTTTAAGTTTCTATTTCCTATTTGTGCTTATTGACAGCTTTTGATAAGGTGTCAAATAAGACATCAAGTTCTAGCCCCCCCTTAAAATTCCCCTGGTTGCAAAGGGGAGACTTTTAAGGAGACTTTTTAGACTTTTTTAAGCCCCTTTTTCTTTTGTCATTTAGTGTTCTTAGCCAAGTTTTTGGCTTTTATTTTAAGAGTTTTATAAGATCTTAAGATATTCCCTCAAAGTTTTTCAGGTCTTTAGTGAGCTGAGTTATTTGTTGGATTATTTTTAAGCACAAAACTTGCCCTTGGACTGCGTTTTTAGCTTAAGTTAGGTAATATAGGATTGCTAATTTTCATTGTTGCTTATTTCAGCCTTATTTATAACTGAATTTGTTACAAATAGCTTATTAGATAGGTTTTAGTCAAGTTTTAGCTTATTTCCCTTTTGTTAGCTTATTTGATATGCCCAAGCTTTAGTTTTTTAGCCCTTTTTAGCGTTGATTAGCTTTGCCTGTCTTCATTAGCTGTTATAGGCTTATTTTGCATTAAGCTTTAGCCCTTTTTTAGAGCTTATTAGGTTTAAGTTTAAGCTCCTTTAGCTTTTTGTCCAAAGTTTGAGCTTATTTTGTACCACCACAGTCCAAGTGCTTCAAAACAGATTAGTTTTTTTTAGCTTTAAGCCTATTATGCTATTCTGTTCACATTGAAGCTTATTTTTAAGCTATTCAGGGCTTTTCGTGAATAAGTAGTAGAAGACAAAAGTTGTTAGCACACGAGCTTAACTACTTTGCTTCTTGAGTTTTCGAAAAAAATAAGGGGAAAGACACTTGGCCCGGGTGAGCAAGACTCGAACCCGGGACCAAGCGATACGATCCCCTTTTACACACACACTCTACCACTGCGCCCTTGGGTCTTTTTCGTTAAAGACTCAAGGGCACTAGTATTTAAGGGTGTTTTTGGCTCATAAGCTAATAAGCTGTAAAAGCTTATTTACGGGCTTATTTCTTAAGCTGCTTTGTGATTCTTATTTTTCGTAGGATCCTTATAAAGTAAAGTATTTTTAGAAAATTTTTCAGAATTTTTCGAAATAGTTTAATATTTTTTATGATTTAATTTCGTTTTAAAAGTTAATTAATTCATATAAATATTACAAAAAAATTATCAAAAAATATTTTGTTTTTGTTAGAAATTTTCTTTTGTCATCTAGTTTGAGGAAAAAATTTTAAAAGTTTTCGTTTTCAGGCGTCATTTTTACAACTTTTCATCTTTTAAAGAACGGGTCCGTGTTACGGGATTTTGTTTTGACTCGTTTTTGGGTCAAACGAACTCCGTTTTCAGCCTAGTCTTTTTCATTCTCGTATTTGTCCCGTAGAGTAGTTTAGTAGTGAAAATTTTTCGTGGGGTATTTTAAAGATTTTAGGTTTTTCCCCCTTTTGTTCGGGATTCGGGCCCTCGTTTTCTAGTTTAATTTCATAATTTCTAGGTTTTTCTTAAACGTTTTAGTTCGTTATTATCTAATTTGACTTTTTTAACTTCCCAAACTAATTCCTTCCTTCAAACTCAAATCTTCGATTGTATCGATTTTCCATTCCAGCCTCGTTGGGGATAAACGACCCGGGAACATTCTATACTACTTCTCGGTATCATTGCTCTTGTTGATTTTTAGACTTACATATATATTTTATATTTTATTATATATTATATATATATATGGTGTGAATTTCACCAATCACGGAGTTTCCCTAGTTTTCCTTTCGTGTTTGTTTGAATTAATTTCATGATTGTTTTAGGTTTTGGATTATTTCGTTATGCCTTTGTATTGGAGTGACTCTTTTACCTCAATACAAGACTCCTTTTTCTTGTGTTTGGTATTGTCATGACACTTTGTGTCCATTTTCATTTTATTTAAGGCATTTAGTTTTCTCTATTGTTGACACCATTGTGTTGTGATGATACCCATGATGTTACGCCTCGTGTTTCCGCTTTGGCGAGGTGTGACACAATCTATGCAAAGACCACCACTTTTTGAAAGTGATAGTTTTATTTATTGGAATAATAGATTCAAGACATATGTTAAATCAAAAGATCTAGATCTTTGGCATGTTATTACCAACGGTGATTTTCAACCTATTGAACAAAATCCGGAAACCAAATTAGATGAGGTTATCCCTTTTGAAAAACAAAGTGATGATCTTAAAAAGATTCTTGCGAAAAATAACGAAGCTAAAATGGTTATTTATAATACTTTGCCTAGAAAAGAATATGCAAGAATTTTCATGTGTAATACGGCAAAAGAAATTTGGAAAACATTGTTAATCACCCACCAAGGTAATAGTCAAGTCAAAGATAATAAGATCGACCTTTTGGTTCAACAATATGAAAATTTCGTCATTTTCGAAGAAGAATCTATAGATAGTGCTTTTGCTAGATTTAATACTATTATTACTAGTCTAAAAGCTCTTGATGAAGGTTACTCTAGTAAGAATTATGTTAGAAAGTTTCTTAGGGCTCTACATCCTAAATGGAGAGCAAAGGTCATGGCGATTAAAGAGTCCAAAGACTTAACGTTACTATCTCTTGATGAACTTATCGGGAACCTCAAAGTTCACGAAATGATCATCAAGAAAGATTCTGAAATAGTCAAAGCAAAAATTAAAAGGAAATATCTTGCTTTAAAGGCTAACAAAGAATCTAGTGATGAAGAGTGTTCGACTTTCGAAAGTGAAGACGAAGAATACGCCATGGGGGTAAGAGACTTCAAGAAGTTCTTCAAGAGAAGACGTAGATTCGTGAGACAACCTCGGAACGACAAAAAGACGTTCCAAAGAAGCCGAGATGACAAAAATGGTAAAAGTGATAGAAAATGCTTTAGATGCGGCGACTCGAATCATCTTATTGGAGAACGTCCAAAACCACCGAAAGACAAGAACAAAAGAGCATTTGTCGGAGGTTCTTGGAGTGATAGCGGTGAAGAAGATGATGAGAAAGTCAATAACGAAACGTGTCTAGTAGCTCAAGCATCAAGTGAGGTATGTTCCGAATCCTCCTACTTTAGTAATGAGAACTAGTCAATAGATGACTTAGTGCTAGATAATAAATATGATAAACTATGAAAAATGAGTTTAAAGATAATCACTAAAAACAAAATATTAAAAGACACTAGAAATAATTTAGAAAAAGAACTTAGTGTTCTAAAGGAAAAAGTGTCTACACTCGAGAAAAACAAGGGAGTTGATCTCGAATGTGTAAAATGTCATATGCTTAAAGTTGAAAATGAAAATCTTAAAGAGTAAGCTCTTAAACTAACCAAGTTTGAAAAGAGCACACATTGCTTAAATGAAATGTTAAATAATCAAAAACCCTTTGGTGAAAAGTTAGGTTTAGGATTTAATTCATTTGAAGCATCATCTAGTGGAAATAAGGAAATAAAATTTGTGAAAGGTTAGAAAAAGGTGTCCTCTGATGGAGGTCCCATAATTATGGGTAGCCCCGAAAGTGTTTAGGCGGCCCCCAAAACAATTATGGGACCACCACCAGTTGGTACACCTGGATCTGAGAAAAGTGTGTCATTTCAAAAATCCATTTTGGGTCCTAGACCAAAACATATAATAGTAAACAACGTCAAAGTTCCCATTGCTAGTGATAATGAAGTCAAACAATTTTATAATCCATTATCAAAACCTAGAGTTGGATTTTTAAAACCTAATTTTTATCAAAAATTCCACCACCTAGAAGAGTCATCAATAATTATCCTCGTCCTAAGACACCACAACCAAAAAGAAACATTGGTCGACAAAATCAATCACGTGGATTTCCTGTAACTTAGAACAACTTCCCACGTCAAAGTTACATGCCAACCAATTACATCAAATGCAAGGGATGTTTAGCACTAACAACTTTAGACCCATGAGATATTGGGGACCAAATGTTTGAGATGTTGCCTTATATAAATAGATATGCCTTGGAGTCGACTTGGAACCCGATGAGTGGATAAAGGATAGCGGATGCTCCAAACACATGACAAGTAACCGAAAGCTCTTCTCAAGCTACAAGGCATACAACGGAGGTAATGTTATTTTTGGTAGTAATATCCGCGGTAACATCATTGGCAAAGGTACGATTTAGAATGACTCTCTCAAAATAGATAATGTAGAACATGTAGATAACTTAAGATTTAACTTGTTAAGTATAGGACAAATATGTGATAATAAGTGTAGAGTAACTTTCTTTGAACATGATAGTGAAATCACTAAGGATGGTAAGGTCATAGGTAGAGGTATTAGGAAGAAAGGCTTATATGTGATGAAATTAGGAAATAAGCCTGTGATGAAATTTTGAAATTAGGAATAAGCCTCAAAGATCCACTAGAATTTCTCTAAGCTACGGATTTGATTGAAAAATTCCATGTTCTCTGTGGCTTATAGGAGTAGGGATTATAGGAGATTAGGGTCACGCACAATATGTTTAGTCTCCATTCAATGTTTTTCTTTTTGAATCTAAAGGAACTTTAGTTTAGGATTTGTTTTAGGAGAAACTTACACTAAGCTTTAAGGATGTTTTGAATCAACACTTTTGTGATGCTTGCTTGGCAAAATTAGGAGGAAGGGAAGAAAGCGAAGGAAGCAAGCTCACGGCTAGTCATTAGTCATAAGGCTAAAAGGATTATAAGTAAGAATATTAGTGCTCAGACGACTAGATGCTTAGAAAAGAAATCCTTCATATGGATCTCTTCGGTCATCCGCCCGCCGTTACAGAGTTACAGTGGAAAAACCGTAGATTGAATTACACCTTAGTCCATAGTGGTAGATGACTACTCTAGGTATTACTTGGACTAGGATTTCTTAGGACCAAAACGAAGCCTCCATTTTCGATCAATGTAAATTATCTTAGTATGGGATAAATTCAAAACTAATTAGGATGTGTACTATTAGTGTAATTAAGAAACCGCACGGACCCGACCACCTCCGGACCCATGGTTGGGGAAATTTTGAGATTTGATAATGAATTTTTTGGGAAGGGATTTTGATAATGAGGGTACAATTTGGAGAAGGATTTTTGTAAATGCCAATGGTTATTACTCATAACTTCTCGGCCTCACGCAACACTCCTTAATCAAATGACGTAAGTTGTCGAAAGGAAAAAAGAAAATAATAAAAAAATAGAAAAAAAAAAAAGGAAAAATAGAATAGAAAAAAAAAAAAAAAAAAAAAATAGTAACCACTTCAAGAAAATATAGTATATAGGAATATGTTGAAAAATGAGCAATCGTTTCCATAAAAATTTTGGTTTGTAAAATGTTGTGTAATGGTATTACACATAACTTCTCGGCTCCACGCACTCCTTAATCAAATGACGTAGTTGAAAGGAAAAATAGAACACTTCAAGAAATAAGTAGGACTATGTTGAATGAGCAATCGTTACCATAAAATTTTTGGTGTAACGCCGTAGATACTTCAACATACATTCTCAACCGAATCCTAATTAGAGCCATCCTAGGAAAAACACCTTATGAACTCTTGAGAGGTAGGAAACCTACTCTTGATTATTTTAGAGTGTTTGGAAGCAAGTGCTTCATTTTAAACACTAAAGACTACCTTACAAAGTTTGACCCAAAGTCATACGAAGGTATCTTTTTAGGATAATCCCAAAATAGTAAAGCCTACATTATTCTTAATAAACACACTAGGAAAATCGAAGAATCACTCAATGTGACATTCGATGAATCTCCTCCACCCTCTAAGACATCACCCTTGGTGGATGATGACTTAGATGAAGATGAAGCAATTAAGGTTACCAAAAAGAAAAACCTAGAAAATGAAATTAAGGATGAAACTTTAGAGATTGATGAAATAGTCAATATTAAGGAATCTAGGAACCATCCATTAGAAAATGTCATAAGAAACCTTAACCAAAGAACCCTTAGATCACAAGCCCAAAACCTAAGTAACTTCTTTTATTTTATATCAACTATAGAACCCAAGAATGTGAATGAAGCCTTAGGATATGAAAGTTGGATAGTCGCTATGCAAGAAGAATTAACTCAATTCATTGCTAATGACGTTTGAAAGTCATTTCCACAACCTAGGAATATGACAATCATAAGAACAAAGTTAGAGTTTAAAAATAAGTTAGACGAGAACGGTATTGTTTCTTGAAATAAGGCTAGGTTAGTTGCTCATGGCTATAATCAACAAGAGGGCATCGATTATGATGAAACTTATGCCCCAGTTGCTAGACTTGAGTCAATTAGGATACTATTAGCTTATGCTTGTGCTTTAGATTTTAAGCTATTCCAAATGGATGTAAAAAGTGCATTCCTGAATGGTTTTATCAATGAGGAAGTATATGTGGCATAACCTCCAGGATTCATTGACTTTGAAAAACCGGATCATGTTTACAAACTAAAAAAAACTTTATATGGTCTTAAACAAGCACCCAAAGCTTGGTTTGATAGATTAAAAGCTTTTCTTATCAAACATGAGTATAAAATGGGAATGGTAGATGAAACTCTTTTTACTAAGAAGAAAAGTTCAAACCTCATCATCATTTAAATATATGTTGATGACATTATATTCGGTTCGACTTGTCAAGACATGTGTGATGAATTTTCCAAAATCATGCATGACGTGTTCGAGATGAGCATGATGGGTGAACTTAACTTCTTCCTTAGACTACAAATAAAAAAAATAGAAGATGGTGTTGATCCTAAACCTAGATCGATTCCTTAGGTTATCTAAGGTTAAATTACCTTGGATAAATCCAAAATAACTTGTTGTAGAAACTTTGTATGTATATTAAAGTGTATGCGGAATCTACACCTTAATACTCTAGAAGTAAAATCAATGAAACAGTAATTTTAAACAACAAAGATATAACCAAATGCTCCAATATTATTAGATCAATAATACGAGTACTCTTAACTTAGTACTAGGGTTTACAACCTTGAAGCTTTTCTTAATCGACTTTGACAACTATGAAGACTTGTATGCAAAACTGATGATCTAAAACTTATGTGATGTGTATACTGATCAGATACTAAACTAGATGCCCTAG
>BQNB010178185.1:0-12894 GCA_026074375.1 Tanacetum coccineum
AGAAAACCAGTAAGGCATGGAAATGGTGGATATCACAACAATGCCCATCAGGATATAAATGGGTTCCTAAGACAAAAATGAAATGGGTGCCTAAAAGTAAGAATGAAAATGTGAAAAAGAGAGTTAGTTTTGCTATAGATAATGTATCTAGGATAACTAATGTCTTGAAACTCACAAATACTTTAGGATCTACTTTGTCAAGTGTTATATCATCCTCTAATTCTCTTCAAGATTGTTCAACTCATCCTATTCAATGTTGACTCTGGATGCACAAAGCATAAGACGGGAAATCTAAAGCTGCTGTGTAATTTTGTTGAAAAATATTTGGGTACCGTTCGTTTTGGCAATGATCAATTTGCTCTAATTCTTGGTTACAGGGATTTAATTCAAGGAAATATCACGATCAACAGGGTTTATTACGTCGAAGGCCTCAATCACAATCACTTCTCGGTATGTCAATTTTGTGATGCGGATTTGGAGGTTGCTTTCTGGAAATCTACTTATTTTGTTAGAGATCTTCAAGGAAACAATTTACTTACTTGTAATCGTGGATCTGATCTCTATTCAATTTCTCTAAAAGAAACCACTTCATCAACTCCAATCTGTTTCATGGCTAAAGCCTCACCAACTCAAGCATGGTTATGGCATCGAAGACTTTCTCATCTTAACTTTGACTACATTAACTTTCTTTCAAAGAAGGATATCGTGATTGGTTTACCTAAGTTGAAATATGTCAAGGATCAACTATGCTCTTCTTATGAACTGTGAAAGCAAAAAGGAGCTCATTCAAGACAAAGGTTGTTCTAAGTTTAAAAGACGGCTAGATTTGCTTCATATGGACTTATGTGGTCCTATGTGTATTGAAAGCATCAATGGGAAGAAATATATTCTGGTAATTATAGACGACTATTCTAGATACACTTGGACTCTATTTCTACGATCTAAGGATGAAACACCAGAAGTTCTAAAAGATTTTCTCAAGATGATTCAACGTAATCTTCAAGCTAAAGTGATTTATGTTCGAACTGACAAAGGCACAGAGTTCTTAAACAAGACACCCCATGCATATTTCAAAGAAGAAGGAATTAAGCATCAAACATCCACTCCTCGAACACCCGAACAGAACGGCATTGTCGAAAGATGAAACCTTACTATAGTTGAGGCTGCTCGAACAATGCTTTCAGCTTCTAAACTTCTTTTGTTCTTTTAGGCTGAAGTAACTGTAACCGCATGCTATACTCAAAACAGATCTATAATCATCCCAACACAAGAGAATACTGCATATCACATCATCAATGATAGGAAACCTTCCATTCGACACCTTCACATCTTTGGTTGCACCTGTTACTTAACCAGAGATGGTGAAAATCTTGCTAAGATAAAAGAAAAAGGGGATCCATGCATTCTGGTGGGATACTCCACTCAGTCTAAGGGATATCGAGTTTACAACAAGAGAACCCGATTGATAGTTAAATCCATACATCTTAGATTTGATGAGATCAAAGAGATGTCAAAGACGTTTGTTGCTAATAACACTTCAAGCCTCGTTCTCCAACGACAAAAGGAGTCAGACTATGACAACTCTAGCCTCGCTCCCCAACTACAAAATGTGTCTCCTTCAGCAGATACAACAAATTCGTCACAACAAGAGTTAGATCTTCTTTTTGGTCCTTTATACGATGAATTTTTCAATGCAGGTACTTCAAGTGTCAACAAGTCTTCTTCTTGCACCGTCAATTTTCAACAACAAGACACACAACCTACAATGAATATTCAATCTTCATCAGAACCAACAACTCCAACTAAAACTGTTCATGCTGAGGAAAATAACGATAATCAAGTAGTAGATACAAAGGTTCAACAAGATGAATTTATCAATACTTTCTATACACCGGTACGAGAAGTTTTTGAGTCTTCCTTACGCAATATTGAAAATTCATATATGCATACCTTCTATCAACTACACGATTTCGATATACGTGATGGGACCAAAGACTCTCCAGCCAGAACAATTAGTTCGTGGTAATCCATCCAAGCCAATGCAAACAAGACGACAACTTGCAACAAATCCTGAAATGTGTATGTTCGCGCTCACCGTGAGTACTGCTGAACCGAAAAACATTAAGAAGGCAATGGCTGATTCAGCATGGATAGAGGCAATGCAGGAAGAACTTCATCAATTTGACAGACTAAAAGTCTGGGAACTCGTCGACAAACCCTTTGGCAAGACCGTAATCAAGCTAAAGTGGTTATGAAAGAACAAAAAGGATGAAAATCAAACTGTAAATCACAATACGGTACGACTTGTAGCTAAGGGATATGCTCAGGAAGAGGGTATTGATTTCGAGGAATCATTTTCTCTAGTTGCTCGCTTGGAAGATGTTTGGATTTTTATGGCATATGTTGCACACAAGTCTTTTCCAATCTATCAGATGGACGTGAAAATGGTATTTCTTAATGGTCCACTGAAGGAGGAGGTTTATGTTGCACAACCAGATGGGTTCATTTAACACCTCCAAATTTAACACGCAGCGGGACCAATAGTTGGGTGTTAATTCATAGCATAAAATCATAAGTAAATAAAGAATGACTCGAAAGAGACGTTTACAACATTGTTTCATTCATGAAAATCCAGAGTACTAAAACATTATCCCACAGGAACGTTACCAAATCCAAATTACAAATTTTTAAAAAAACCCCACAACCAATTAGCAAGTGGTACTTTTGAGGGAATGGAACTCTACAACAAGTGTTAACAAAATTTTAATTTAGCGCAAGCTCCTCCTCGTGTGCTCCAAGTCCTTAACCCTGATTACCTGAGATAAAACATGCTAAAAAGTCAACAAAAACGTTGAGTGAATCATAGAGTTTATATGAATAAGTTAGAACACAGGCATAAATAGTGATTTAATGATGAACTTGTTGATCATACAAGCCATTTCAGGAATATTGCATTAAGCCCCGTGTGACACAAAATTCTATGGAACCAATATAGATCATTTTTAGATCAATTCATATATATTAATGCCCCCCAGGTTAGGTACTTGTCATATTCCTACTATACATCTCGAATTTATATGTCCAGTAACATGGGTGTTCCCGAAAATGGAAGCATCCCCAAACACCGAACCAGGATTGTCATGCCATAGATCTATTAATTGTAACACGGTCCTTACCATCATAGGTAGTTGACCGTTCACAATTGGGGTCTTTTGACAAGAGGTACTCAATGCAATCAAGGTATATATTCAGGTCCAGCATACAAGAAAAACAACTTGTGTTCAATTTGATAAAGTGATGTATCTCCGATAAAGTAGCATGTAGCTCCCTCGCGGGGTTTAAGAAAACATTTAAAGTTATAAAGGCGAGGATAAGAACTCACCGTAAGTAGAAGATGACCGAGCTAGAAATCAACTAAGAGATAAAGTGCCAACGATTTAGCCGCGATCTATAAGACGTGACGCGACTTAGTATTATAAAGATAATCAATACGTAGAAATAGTTATATGATTATGAGATATATTTTAAAGACATGCACGGCATTGCAAAATAACTTAACCTAAGTATTTTTATCCTTAAATTGATGTATGACCTGAGATTATATACCATTAAACACCTACTAAGTTTTGTTTATTAACTTTAGTTTTAATAATGTGTATCCATACTTTTTATATTTCAAGAATAGACGTAATTTCCAGATTCTGATTGAACCCAACTTGATGTATCTATATCTTCTTATCCGTAAAGGATATGAATACGAGGTTTTCCCCTCTAGAAAGATATTTGAGTCTAGTTTCCAGAATGTAAAGCCTCATCCTCTAATTAGTTTTCAATTAATAGGAAATGGCAATTTAGTACCAGACTACCCAACCAGAAAGTTTACAAAACTGAAACACCTTTACGGAAACAGCCATAAATCCTAAACCGTGATAGATATAGAAGTGATTACACTTGGAGATGTTAGCCTAAGATGTCTACTAATGTGCCATGTTTTAAAACCCAACACTTTAGTGCAAAAATCTAGAGTTAAGCTCGTTTTCCAAACAAAGGTCCAGACTTGACTAGTTTTCGTAAAACGGCCATATCTCACTCATCCGGAGGAGATACAAAACCATCCAATTCGTCACATGAAGCTAAGACTTATATCTATCCAGCCATGTAAATAGTTAATAGGATCCAGGCCAAAAAAATTTAGAAAAAACCCACGTTTACCTACTGACCTAAAACTCCCTCTAAATCCTACCTCTAAATCAATCCAAAACTCATTCAATTCACCATTTAACCCAATGCAATGCCAATACATACCCTAAAAACATATTCCATGATCATTAAACCTCAAGTACATGATCAAACCAAGATCAAATATAATAAGAACATGCATGTTTATAAAAACCAAAATAAAGCACAAGCACTCAAAAGTAATGAAACCGAGACATAAGGGTTTTAAAAAAAGATCACTTACAACTACAATGGAGATGAAAGAAGATGATCAAACACAAACCCTATATGGGTGTGTTTCTAGCCGTGGCAACAAACACCCTTGTATATCAAACCCTAATTTTTGAAACACCAATTCTTGCTTACAACCGCTTCTAATCTATTCCTTGTGATTCTTGTAGCCTTCAATCAAATTAAAACCCTAAAACTAAAATTCTTCAAAATCAAGAACTTCATAAACTCCATGCATGGTGGTTTTCTAGTGAATATGATTGATTAGGGTTTAATGTAGGTTTGATTTGAAGTAGAATGGAGGTGATTTGATGGTGATTTGAAGATGGAATGGTGGTGTTCTTGAGGTTACTGTTCGACAGAGAGAATGAGAGTAGGCGTGAGAATTCTTTTTGTTATCTGTGATATCACGTTTGAGTATGGGCTTTATAAAAGGTTATTAGGTCTCTATTTATAGGGAGGTTTATCAAAGGCTAGTAAATCTTGTAGTTTTCCAAAAAAAAACATATGGGGCGTGTGTTTAGGCTTATGACCGACCCTCCCTATAAGGGTGGGCTTGGTTGGGTATTTTGTTTGGTTAATTTTTGTATTACATGTTTTCTCGGCTTCATTACATAGACTCGTTATTTGTCATAAAAAACAAAATTTTGGACGTGGTTTCGGCCAAACACGAATAAAAGATGAAAAATAATTAAAATAAATTAAATAAGCTCTCATAGCTAAAATATGACATTCGTTGATTTCTCGATCGATAAAACGGATAAACTTCAATTGTAGGATTCGCGAGAGTTTTAAAATTGACGATTTTAATAAAAATCGACTAAAATAATAAAATTAATTCTATAAAAATTTAGAAATTAATTATAAACTCAGGATAAAATAGTGACCTTAAATACGAAATGTTGCATCCTCCTTTTCCCTTAAAGGAGCGACGTCTCAGTGCTCAATTCGCCTCATTCGCCATTGGCTATCTTGCTAACAGATTAGGATACGACCTTGATTTAGTCGTTTGACCTAATGGTTCGTGATCTTTACAAGACCCTCGATTACTTGTAGCTTAATGACTAGTCGAAATGCATCTAATGGGAAGACAAGGTTTAATGAGGTAAACGTCTCCCTGGGTTTAAGAAGCGAAAGATGTATAGCTTGCTAACGTGTTCGAAGGGTTCAATAAAACAATTAAGTAGGATAGTAACCGAATATGGAATAAATAATAGTTAATGCATGAAATGTTTGATTTTGGGGAATATGAATAAAAGTTTGAATTTTCATAAAAAGTTTGGCGACTACTCCACATAGCCTGGTCCTACCTTAATTATACATAAGGTGATCAGGCTATGTATAATAGAGACTAACGATTCGATGCACTTCGGTCAAACCTATTTATATATATAATGGTATTAAATGGTCTTATAATGTAATAAAATGATTCATAAAGTGAATGTAAAATAGTTCATACGATGACAACAGAATAATTTATAAGATGATAGCAAAATGGTTTATAGTATAGTAGCAAAATGGTTTATCGGATTATTCTGAAAATGTTTATAAGGTCTTAGCCAAACGATTTGTGAAGTAATCTAAATAATTCATAAAATGAAAACGAAGTAGTATATAAGATGACAATAATTTAGTTTATAGAAAATTAGTAAAATAGTTTATGAACAATACAAATGGTTAATAAGGTGACATCAGGGTTGATTATAAAGCGATAGATCTTAGCAAGTATAAAGAATATTCGAACAAACGTAGAAGTATTCAGAGAAAATGAACATAGAGAGCCATTTGTTCCAACAGATCGCGAATCGGATGCTATAGAGAGTCATTTGTAAATTTAATCGTTGCAAACGAAGAACAAATTTGATCGAAATAACATTAATAGAAGTAACACAAAGGTATCAAAACAAGCAATGCTTCAAAAGAAATTAGTGTAAGGATTAATCGATACTACAAGAATACGACGTAGAGAGCGTTGAATATCGAGGAACAAGGAGTTTGACTTTTTGGTGGTATGATTCTTCAAATTCACACGAAGTAGCGAGAAAAAGAATGAGGTGCTAACGAACCAGAAACTAAGAAACACGGCGATGAAACAACAACAAAGATAAACCCTTCATTTATCTGATAATAACTCACATAAAGGAGAAGAATATGAATAAAAGGAATTGATTGTAGTTTAATAACTATAAGAGAAATACCCATAGAATCCACACGTGCGTCCTAAATTTATTTATTAAGATGCTCTGACTAATAGTAGTACACTCGTAATTAGTTTATGCCACTTTTCCAAAAAGTTTCTCTTTTTAGAAAGTTACTATTTTAGAAGAGTTTCTATTTTTAGAAAGTTATATTTTTTAGAAAGGTCAAGGGGGGGAGGGGGGGTGGCGATATTCGGAGACATTAATATTGTTAAATGAAACATTATGTTTCCCGTCAATACCGACCCATCCATTATTTATATACTATTCTTATTTCCCACATTATGGCTTTATATATATATATATATATATATATATATATATATATATATATATATATATATATATATATATATATATATATGTATATATATATATATAAATATATATGTATATATATATATATGTATATATATATATATTATATATTATATTATATTATAATATAGTATATATATATATAAGTAATATATATTATATAAAGTTACTGCAAATAAACATTCACTATTTTTTTAAATTGCGAACGGGACGCACCTAATAACATATATATCATCTAAATATATCCGTTAACATTTTACAAGCTCAAATGGACTTTAAAACGCTCAAACTACCACTTCTTGACAAAAATCAGCAACTAATCCAACTTTTTCTAAGTTTGACTTTTATTATATATTTTTCTCAATTCTGACCCGTCCAAAACGACCCACTAAAATACATTTTCACGACTCGGATTCTAAAGCATTTTGATGTAAAACGACGTTTCGGAAAACTTTTTAGTTTTAGCCGAGACCCAAAACCCAACTGAAAATGACTAAAATACCCCTGAAAGTTTCAGCAGAAAATTATTATAAAAACGCAGATTTGTGTTTGAGTTTTTGACCCGTCATAAGGCGTTTTTAAACTTAGATCGCCTCGCGAAAAGGTAAAACGGCATTTTAAACAACTTTATAGTTTTACACGGAGCCCAAAACTCGATAGAAATGGACAAAAAAGCCTTTATATCAAATATGATGCAATTTAAATAAAAAGAAAAACACAGATTTTGCTCTAGCTTTTAGACCCGTCATTACTCATTTCTAGACTTGGTTATCATCGGGGGGAAGTAAAACGGCCTTCCGAACAACTTTCATGTTTCGGCCGAAGGCCGAAACGGAGACGAAAGTGACGAAAATACCCTTTTAAAAATTTGACAGCAACTATTATTTTCCCGAAAAGCTAAATTTTTAGTAAAAAATTTCCTAACTTCAATTGGCCGTAAAAACTTCGTTTTTAGGAGTTACGGGACGATCCTATATGGAAACGATCGTAAAAACAAGCTCTACCATTTTCTTAGATCAAAATTTAGCTTTAACATTTTTCCAACACTCAAAAGGGGCTATGACATTTTCTGCATTAAATGACCCGTTTCAATACTCTACCAAACATCATTTTCACCACATCACAACATCACAAATACGCCTAACTAACGTATCTTCTTCCACTAACACCTCAAACAAAAATTATTATTATTATTTTATGGTGGCACTATGGTTGCATTATTTAGTTAAGTCAAAGTGAAGTTAAATTTTTAAATAAAAAAGGTAGGTGAAAAGCGTATTATTTTAACAAGAGTCCGGCTATGACGCGGGAAACATCAGAATTTATAAAGATAGAATTAAAAGAAATTTCAAGCTCTCGGGGCGTTTAATAGAATGATAATTCACTTATAATACTTAAAAGGATAAAAGTTTAAACATGACACGCGAAATAACTAGAATTACACGGGAATAAGTGAATAGTCGCTTTCCAAAAGAATGAAGGGTTATGAGGCGTCATGTTAAAGTTGTAATCGAATTAGTCGGAATGTCTTCATGGAACAGATTACGGAATGACGTAAGTATTTCAAGAGTATGAGGTGAGTGTTCAAACTCATAGTCGAATAGCGGGATAACCAATGGAATTAGCAACTTTGTCGAACTTTGATATCATCCAAAACAGAATTATCCAAAGTCACGAGAAGTTTTAGAGACAATTGCATTACTAGCAATTACATGAGAAAGTATTAGGGATCGTTGTGTTACTCACAACGTCTTGAAAACAAACGAGACCATTGTGTCATCACAATGTCTTAGAAAAGCTTAGTATTCATATAGGCAGCCTTCATATAAAAATAAGGAGGTGCTCTACAAAGTAGACATAAGTGATCGAAAATAGTCGATACTTATATAAATTACTTTTATATAAGTAGATAGTGGTACTCACGGAGATAATTGTAAGAGATCGAGAAGGTAACTCATATATGCAGGTATCCTTATATAATACTAGTATTGATGCTCGAGGGAGTAAATGAGAAATCAGGAAGTACGCGATAAGCGGAGTGGTCAATATTTATATAACTGACCGATATAAGGTAAATAGGTAGCGGTAATATCGAAGATAAGTGTAAAAGATGGAAAAGGAAATCAAGTATTATAAAATCAGTATCCATATAATACTATTAGAGATGCTAAAGGAAGTATATGAGGGATCAGGAGGTCGAGGATTTGCCATGATAATCTACAATCGCGCATAAATAAATACATATAAGGTCACTACATAGATAAAATTTATGCAATATATGAATGAATGCAAATGCATTAAAATGAATATGATGATTTAATAATGATTTATTTAAACATGTAAATAAATGCAAAAACTTTAATATAAAGCTTAACAATCGATATATATCTCGATATGTGTCATAGTATTTATTTAATAAATACTTAAAAATAATGCACCCGAAGCGTGCATAAATACTAAGATGGGAAATCACAAGTATGACTTGAACGGGAAACACGAGGAGCCTTAGCGCGCGAAAAATAGAGAAAGAAAGTTATAGTTTAGGTTTTTGAAAAATGACCTACTTCTCTATAACTTATGGCTCTTGATACCAATCTTTAACACCCCCAAATTTAACACGCAGCGGGACCAATAGTTGGGTGTTAATTCATAGCACAAAATCATAAGTAAATAAAGAACGACTCGAAAGAGACGTTTACAACATTGTTTCATTCATGAAAATTCAGAGTACTAAAACATTGTCCCACAGGAACGTTACCAAATCCAAATTACAAGTTTTTAAAACCACAACCATAAGCAAGTGTACTTTTGAGGAATGGAACTTAAAACAAGTTAACAAAATAATTTAGTGCAAGCTCCTCCTCGTGTGCTCTAAGTCCTTAACCCTGATTACCTGAGATAAAACATGCTAAAAAGTCAACAAAAACGTTGAGTGAATCATAGAGTTTATATGAATAAGTTAGAACACAAGCATAAATAGTGATTTAATGATGAACTTGTTGATCATACAAGCCATTTCAGGAATATTGCATTAAGCTCGTGACACCGATCCCATGGACTAAATATAGATCATTTTAGATCATTCAATAATAATAATGCCCCCAGGTTAGGTATCTTGTCATATACCTACTACACATCTCGAATACAATATGTTCGAACATTGGGTGTTCCCGCAATAGATGCATCCCCAAACACCGAACCGGGTTGTCAAGCCCATAGATCTATTATTTGTAACAGCGGCTACCCATCATAGGTAGTTGACGGTTCACGATTGGAGTCTTTTGACAAGAGGTACTCAATGCAATTAAGGTATATATTCGGGTCCAGCATACAGGAAAAACAACTTGTGTTCAATTTGATAAAGTATCATGTATCTCCCTCGCGGGGTTTAAGAAAACATTTAAAGTTATAAAGGCGAGGCTATGAACTCACCATAAGTAGAAGATGATCGAGTGATAAATCAACTAAGAGATGAAGTGCCAACGATTTAGCCGCGACCTATAAGACGTGACGCGACTTAGTATTATAAAGATAATCAATACGTAGAAATAGTTATATGATTATGAGATATATTTTCAAGATATGCACGGCATTGCACAATGACTTAACCTAAGTATTTTTATCCTTAAATTTATCTATGACCTGAGATTATATACCATTAAACACCTACTAAGTTTTGTTTATTAACTTTAGTTTTAATAATGTGTATCCATACTTTTTATATTTCAAGAATAGACGTAATTTCCAGATTCTGATTTAACCCAACTTGATGTATCTATATCTCCTAATTCGTAAAGGCTATGAATACGAAGTTTTCACCCCTGGAAAGACCTTTGAGTCTAGTTTCCAGAATGTAAAGCCTCATCCTCTAATTAGTTTTCAATTAATAGGAAATGGCAATTTAGTACCAGACTACCCAACCAGAAAGTTTACAAAATTGAAACACCTTTACTGAAACGGCCATAAATCCTAAACCGTGATAGCTATTGAAGTGATTCCACTTGGAGATGTTAGCCTAAGATGTCTACTACTGAGACATGTTTTAAAGCCCAACACTTAAGTGCAAAAATCTAGAGTTAAGTTCGTTTTCCAAACAAAAGTCCAGACTTGACTAGTTTTCGTAAAACGTCCATATCTCACTCATCCGGAGGAGATACAAAACCATCCAATTCTTCATATGAAGCTAAGACTTATATCTATCCAACCATGTAATTAGTTAATAGGCTCCAGGCGAAAAAAGTTTTAGAAAAGCCCATGTTTACCTACTGACCTAAAACTACCTCTAAATCCTACCTCGAAATCAATCCAAAACTCATTCAATTCACCATTTAACCTAATGCAATGCCAATACATACCCTAAAAACATATTCCATGATCATTAAACCTCAAGTACATGATCAAACTAAGATCAAATATAATAAGAACATGCATGTTTATAAAAACCAAAATAAAGCACATGCACTCAAAAGTAATGAAACCAAGACATAATGGTTTAATAAAAGATTACTTACAACTACAATGGAGAGGAAAGAAGATGATCAAACACAAACCCTATATGGGTGTGTTTCTAGCCGTGACAACAAACATCCTTATATATCAAACCTTAATTTTTGAAACACCAATTCTTGCTTACAACCGCTTCTAGTCTATTCCTTGTGATTCTTGTAGCCTTCAATCAAATTAAAACCCTAAAACTAAAATTCTTCAAAATCAAGAACTTCATAAACTCCATGCATGGTGGTTTTCTAGTGAATAGGATTGATTAGGGTTTAATGTAGGTTTGATTTGAAGTATAATAGAGGTGATTTGATGGTGATTTAAAGATGGAATGGTGGTTTTCTTGAGGTTATTGTTCGATAGAGAATGAGAGCAGGCGTGAGAATTCTTTTTGTTATTTGTGATATCACATTTGAGTATGGGCTTTATAAAAGGTGTATATTCTATATATGGAATCTAAATACTAATCCTAGTTTGTATATCCCTTTATCTAAAAATTAGGAAAAGGAGTCGTTGTGTTATCTGTGTTTTATGGTTCGATTATAAAAATAAATAAAAGAGTGGGCTTTTTTTTATTTGACTTATATACTAGAATTTAAGGAATGGTTATTTATAAGAGTTTTATTACTAGTATACTTCCCAAAAATAAAAAAATATATATATAGGGTGCGTTTGATTTAGCTTCATAATCGGCCCCCTATTTAGGGGTGGGCTTTTGTTTGGTAATTCTTTGTATCTCATTGTCTCCGGGCCCATAACCTATTTAACTCGTTATTTGCTGTAAAATCACGATTTCTTTGACGCGGTTTTGGCTAAACACGAATAAAGGATGGAAAATAATAAAAGTAAAATAAATTAAGCTCTCATGGCTAAATAGGACTCTCATTGATTTCTCGATCGATAAAACGGATAAATTTAAATTGTATGATTCGCGAAAGTTTTAAAATTAACGATTTTAATAAAAATTGGCTGAAATAATAAAAATGAATTATTTATAATTTAGAGAATAATTATAAGTTCGGAATAAGTAGTGACCTTAAATACGGGGTTTTACATCCTCCCATCCTTAAGGGAGCGCCGTCCCGTTGCTCTATTCTTCATACTCGCCTTCTTCATGTTTAAGAAAAGATGCGGATACTTGCTTCTGAAATAATTTTCACTTTCCCATGTGTTTGACCTGATGGTCCATGATCTTTACAGGTCCTCGATAATTTGTAGCTTGATGACTAGTCGAAATGCATCTAGTGGAAACACAAGGTTTAATAAGGTAAACGTCTCCTCGGGTTCAAGACGCGAAAGATGATATGGATTCTATTGAGTTATCGAGGTAGCTTAAGCTATATAGCTTGCTAACGTGTTCGAAGGGTTCAATAAAACAATTAAGTAGGATAGCAACCGAATAGGAAATAAATAATAGTTAATGCATGAAATG
>BQNB010178186.1:0-12894 GCA_026074375.1 Tanacetum coccineum
AAACACGTACAATTCAAAAAGGTACATTGTGAATTTATTGATGTCGTCAATGACTTGAAAACACAGGGTGTTATAATAACCCCTAAATCATGCGAAATTAGAACCTTAATGTGGACCTTATTCTCACCATATCGTCTCTTTAGGAAAGGATTTCAAACTAATTATGGTCTAAACCGGGTTTTCTTTATATGAATAAGTCATTAATTTATTTGTCACAAATAACAATGATAATAAAATCTTTAGAAGATTTAGGAAATAAGAGAGCGAAAAGTAGCTATGCATTCACAATTAGAATTTATGAGTAGTGTTAGCATTTTAACTTGTATTTAACAATGATTTTGTTTTTAAGCTTGGTTTTAGGCGAGTGAAAAATCAAGAACGATGAATTTATCCTTTTATTGTTACTTGTTCCGTGAAGTTATGATATGAATAATAAATGCATAAAATTGGTAAAACGAGAGGGTTTTCAAACTAGAGATTTCTAAATCCCCTTAGATGAACACTTAGCTACTTTCCAAGGTAATTAGTCTAAGGGGGTTGGAATTTTTGATTTTCTAAGTGTGAGTATGACATTGCGTGAGGACACGACAATAGCTTAGTATGGGGGATTTTGGTATGTGCTTAAATACACATACCTTGTACCTAATAAAACGAGCTAAAAGACCAACAATGACCAATAAATACAGAAAAATGCATTGTATTCGTTTGTATTGTGAATTGTGTCTTGTAGGTAACGGATATTGCACAAAAAGGACAAAAATAAAGCAAAGACGGACAAAACCAAGCACGAGAATGGATTGAGCGCGAAAAGTTGAAGCCGAAGGCGTATATATCTTTAAATGGACCAAACCGTACCCATTTAATGGGTCGGGTCAGCCCATTAAGATTTATACTTAACAACTTTTTAATCAAATCCATGATCTAATAGCACGAATGTTAGCTTTATACCTTTCTTTATCTTTAGCTGAAAGGTTCCTAAAGACTCTAGCACGTTCTGGACCTAGATGAAGTGCACCCTCAGTTCCTTCAGCAAGAGTTTCTACAACCGTTCCCATTTGAAATGGACCTTTAGTAATAGACTTCATTATGTTCTCTCCATGATCTTTTCCCAAACAATACAGACGAATCCTTTGCTGCCAATATTCAAAGTCTGTTCTATCAAGCATTGGTGGGCGTGTATCTGAACCGGCATACTGGATATCTTTCGACATATTAGACATCTTGATTTATCAATTACGGGATTTTACAAGTCTAAGATTTAAACCGATAACAGATTTAACGGGATTTTACAAAATCACTAGAAAATCGTAAGTGAATAATTTGTTTGTTTAAGATTCGTTTGTTGTTTGAATAATGTCTTTTAAGTCCTTGATTATGGTTTATGTTGATGTTTTATTATGTTTAATTAAGTGTCGTGTAATGTTCAAACTCCGAAGGTTACTTATATGAATTTCTAATTAAAATGATAAGCAAACCGCCTCCTGATAATGACCAAACCGCCACTGAGAAAATCAACCAAACCGCCTTCTGTCTCTAAGCAAACGGCCACCAAGTAATCTCAAACCACTGCCTAATATTATAATCAACTCGCCTTTTGATATCTTAACTCGCCGCCAAGATTTAAATAATCAAACCGCCGTTTGTTTAGGCAACTCGCCGTCAAATGGTAAAATGGACAGAGTAACGTTTGTTTTTGCTAATTAAATAATCAACTCGCCTCCAAACCTGTCAAACCGCTACAATAAAAGGCAACTCGCCTTCAACTAAGTCAAACCGCCACCTTACAAAGCAACTCGCCACCTAATTTATAATTATATAAGGCCTCTCACCTTTGACCAAGTCAACTCGCTGTGACACTTTTCCTAAAATCACGGATTTTATTCCATATCTTGTTAAACCGCCACCAAGAGTATTATATTATAAGCAAACCGCCGTGAAGAACTTCAATTCGAAATGAGCATAATTCAACCAAATAAGCTAAGTGACACTTCAAATAAGCTCAAAATGCTTAACCTAAGTGTGTAGGAGTGAGTTTAACACAAAATAACACGCTTTTACCTTGTGGATCATCCAAAACAAAGCAACTCTCCACGAAGAACACAAATATAATCCGAATCTTATAAGCTTATTAATCGAGCTAGGAGCTTGAAACTCTCTAGTTATAGTGACAATACAGCTTCCTTAGCATTTATAGCATGAAAAACACCAAGATTCACCAACTAATAAGCCCAAAATAAGCTATGATCCGTGAGCTTATTCTCTTCAATTACGAATTCAAACCTGCTTTGATACCAATTGTAGGATCGTTTAATTCATAACACGGGTGATGATTCTTGTGATTGGGCTAGTTTCTAGAGAGAGAAACACATAGAGTGATATTTCTAGAGAGAGAAATGTATGTGTAAATGTAAAATAGATTATGACTAGCTTGCCTCTTCCAAAGTTGGAAGAGACTTATATAGTTTTTACAAAAATACCGGGTATTAGTACCCGGCTTAAAACCGAAAGACATACGATTAATTATTAAACTATGAACTATTATAAACAATAAATATACGGGGTGACCAGTCTTTTACTCATATCTAACATATGAGGAAATTATCCTTATATACTAGCGAAAGGAAAAAATCAGCCCGTACACGTGTCTGGTGAGATCGATAAAGACATTTGAAATTTAAAGAAGAGCGCACACATTTCTCGAGAAGGACCTTTCTCAACTAACTTCCCTATTAAGAGGAAGTAGCATTTAATGTACATTGCAAGTATAAGTCATCGGCATAGCTTATGACTTAGTTCGCATATTGATATTCGAAAGCAATGCACTCATAGATGTATACATTACATTCGACTATGGGGCTTGATGACGTACCCTCGTCTCTGGGTTCGAAGACCTCCCATTCGAAGCCTGAATGGGATCTTCTCCCAATTACAACCATAAACCTTCAAATAGTTTTGAGTGGCGTAAAACCACCTTCGAGATGGTTACCAGTATGAGAATCCGCCACGCGAAGCCCTACACCTTCGTGGTGGGCCTTCGACGAAACTAGAGCAAAGGTCAGATAGTCAAACCTACGTTCTCTATCTCTATCAAGGTCTTCCCACCAAAATAGAGATTGTGGTACACAACCCCAAGAATTACCCCTTAAATCGCGGGACACCCTCACGATCACCGGTCTATGTGTTAAGCCTTGTCCCATCTCATTTTTACACCTATAAACAGATGGTATGGGCTCCAGGTATGGCTAGAATTTTACACACGCTTACTTACGCTATCATACTTTACCAAATACAAAGCATATACTTACTCTCACACTGGAGGTGATTCGCAGGGACTCCCCCTGCGCTTCACTTAACGTAGTCTTTTCATTTGTGTTGACACATGTTATTCAAGGCTTGGCAACTCAACAACTACCCAAAGAACCCTTCGATCTCATCAAAGCCTTATCATGCCCATATTTACAGAATCAATTACTATTCTGAAGACTAATACACTGTATCCATCAAGGAAGGTACAACGTATCCATGCCTGCACTCACCAAAGACCACAAAGGAAAAAAGATCAATACGCCGTATCCAGAGAAGACCAATACGTCGTATTGGAAATATAGTATGTAAATATTCTAGAAGATATCAAACATGGTCCCTACTCCAAGAAACCCCCAATACGCCGTATCCAATCCCTTGAATACGTTGTATCGAACCGACTTCCAGCCCCTATAAATACAAAACTCAAAAACGAGTTTTAAGGGTGCTAAATCATATTCTCGATACCTAAACCATAAAAGTTGATTTTCAGAGGAGAAAAAGAGCAGAAGAGGTTGAGAAACGTTATCAATTCCATAGGAGACAACGTGTAATTCCATATACTTTAGTAATCATTTAGTTTTTGGTATCATTCGTTAACTCGGTTAGTTTACCTTGGCTAAATAATTGCTCTTGTATTTATTATGACGTTTGAAGGCTAATACCTTTGGGTATTAGCCATTATTATGAAGATTTAAATGTTTGGTTTTGTTTATCTCGATCTCTTGATTTATCATGAATGCTTGTTTATGTTTATCAATTTATACTTGTTTACGTGCTTTTGTATGCGACCTATCATTCAACTGGATCTAGTGATATGGACCAAGTAATCTAGATACCGGGATAGCTCTCCATATAGTGATTTATACATCTAGAATCATAGGATCACAAGTATTGTCCTTCTAAAACCGTGCTAAGGATACGCTTCTGGCTTAACTAGTTAACGGAAACTGCCAATGGTTTATTGAACGTGTTGACTAGAAGGTGAACCTAGATAATTCAACAAATAACGTACTGATTCCATTGGATAGTTGGACAAGTGGACTACTAGAGTATAAATCGCCGTTAAGCGGTAAGTGGGTAAAGTCTCTATGAGCTAGGGTTTAACAAGATCACCATTGCTTTAATCCCTAAGATAGATTATAATCAGCAAATAAGGATGCTTTATGCAGATACTTTAATTGTGACAGAATTAATGTGTCTAGGTCTTAGGAAGAAGTCTCGCCTAAGTCTTAAGAATGATATGCCACCTCAAGAGAAGAAATCATTGCACTTAATAAACAAACCAACGTTCTAATCAGATTAATAATGGTTAATATAGTTTTCTATCATAAGGTTCGACCGCTCTTTGATCTTATGTTTATTTGCTTTCGTGGGTTAAAGTGTTTTGAATTGATTGTAGTCATCGACCAAACCCGTGCCAGTCTCTCAGGCTGAAACCCCCCTTTTGCATTAGTTTAGGTTTAACTTAGACAACTAAAATACTGATAGAATTAGGAATTAACGCTCTTGCTCTTAGTGATCGACACCCTACTTACCACGAAACTCCATCTGACCGGGTACACTGCCCGTTTAAGTGTTGTTTTTAGGTATAGTCAGCAAAATATAAATAGTAAAACTTGATACATAAAATATCTACTCACAATGACACATCAAGTTTTTGACGCCGCTGCCGGGGAGTGAAGTTGTTTAATTCTTATTTATTAGTGTTTTAGTTTAGTTTAGTTTAGATTAATTTGCATATTTGCATGTTTGTCCTGTATGTTTAGTTTTATGCATTGTATATTTTTGCATATTGTGTGTTTGTGTGTTTTCTGTTTTTTCAAATAAATACGGCGTATCCATCCCTTTAGATACGGCATATAAATTTTCACAACCAATACAGCGTATTTTGTTCATAAAGTCCATACGGCGTATTCAGGATAATTGAATACGGCGTATTGACTATCTGATACATTAACAGACTCTTAATTTTCATATTTTGTTTCCGTGCTTTATCATATATCTTCTTCCAAAGCATATACTACTAATTGTTTGTCCTCTGTTTCAGGTAGTGCGTTACAAGAAGTTCGGAGAACTCATTCAACCTTTCTAAGACCCGAAACGAGTATCACAATTGGATAGGAAGCTTCTCACGACAACTGGTCTTGATTGTTAGAGTTTTCTAGGGGACTCGGCCTTATTATTGATCTCGAGAATCAGTTGGAAGAAGAGATTACAAGAAACAATGACGGAGCTTACTTTGGAAGAGTCTTTAAGCATGTTCATGGACGAGATTCCAAAAGGTCTTGATGAAAACACCAACTTGATCAAGGAATTACAAGCCTCCATGAATTTCACATTAAGGAATCAAAAAGCCTCGATCAAAGCTTTGGAGATCCAAGTCAGGAAAATGAGCATTATTTTACATGAAAAATTATCTAGAGAGTTACGAAGCTCGACTAAAATTATGCCGAGAGTTGATGATGATACGATTTCTACTTCTGTTGAAACTAACAAGCCTTTAATACGCCGTATTGATGCTAGCCAATACGCCATATCGAACCTACAAAACAGAAACTTATTTTCCGAGTCAAAGAAAACGACTTTACCTTCTCCGAATCACTTGAATGATGGTTACTGGGACGAATTAAAAGAAACTGATGGAGAAAAAGATCTGGAAGCGCATTACACTAATGCAAAGCCTCTTGGCAAAGCCTTGCCTCAAAAGGAGAAAGACCCAGGGAGTTTCACTTTACCTTGTTTCATTAATAATATGTGTTTCAATAAAGCTTTAGCTGATTTAGGAGCAAGCGTAAGTGTTATGCCTTATTTAACCTATACTACCATAGGATTAGGAGACTTGATTCCTACTAAATTAATTGTCGAATGGGCTGATAGAACGGTGAAACGACCCAAAGGAATTGCAGAGAATGTGCTAGTAGGTATTGATAAATTTACTTTCCCAGTAGACTTCATTATTTTAGATATCCCCGAGGATTTCAAGACCCTTTTGATCCTAGGAAGACCTTTCTTGTCTACTGCTAATGCTATTATAAAGGTGTTAAAGCAAAAATAACTTTAAGCGTTGGGAATGATAAAATTTTCTTTAAAAGTAATAAACCTACTAGTAATATAATTAAAAGGGTCTATGCATTAGGTTTGTTAGAAAGTAGGAAACTTGGTTTAGAAACTAGGCTAATGGGCAACAATTTGAGGAAGAATAAATCACAAGACCCTAACTTTGAGGATTTCATTCAAACCAAATGATCCAAATAAACCCATAGAGCATAAGAGAAATCAATTTAACGTTTTTATACCCACCATTAACAAAGGTATGGGTAAGGATGAGCCCATAATTGAGGATATATAAACTAAGTTTGATAATATAGGAGATAAAGAGGATAGATGCAAATACTTGGGCTTCTATAATTTTTGTCATCCATAGCTGAATGTGAGTCTAACTTAAAGACTTTTTTGTAAACAAAAGTGCTTGCCAGGAGACAACCTGAAATGTATTTTTAATTTTGTTATCGAGTCTGTCTTTCCAGACTGTCTATACGGCGTATCTAAACCCCATGGATACGGCGTATTGACCTTCTAGACGTTATCCAGTCTTTATATTCAACACATTCTATATGGCGTATTAATTAAATGAATACATCATATACAGGTATCAATACGACGTATCTTGGGGAATGGATACGGTGTATCGACTTCCTGTATAGTTTTAGGTTTTTATCTCGAGTCTAACCAACGAATACACGAAGAAAGAAATTGCACCTTTTTCCTATATTTTATACAGGACCTCGTGAAAGAAAATCGACGAATATTGGTGGAGAACTTACAAATCTGGAAATCTTGAAGTGTTGGAGTCTTGAAAACTCAAGACAGCTGTTCAACACGTAATCTTGTTCAATAAAGCTACATGGAGAATCTACCGAGCAAATATCAGGGGAGTTTCTCATTCTAATTCTTTTTAATTCTCGTATTTTTAATGTTTTATCTATACAACGAGGATGTTGTATAATTCAAGTAGGGGGATGGGAATTAGAATGTTTACTTGTCCTATTTTTCATATTAAAATGCTTAAATTATGCTCAAATTAAAAAAAATTTAAGCATACTTTTTTGAAATTACTTGATACATAACCCGCACACAATAACCCTTGTTAGATATTGTGAGGATTTAACCTTTCCGTTTCCAAATGTTTACCCAAATTTCACAAAAATATGAGTGTGTCGGTGATGTAGTAGACTTTAGAACTTGGTTTGGTATATCATTCGAGACCACAATGATGAGTATTATAGATTTAATTGGAGTAACTTGTTTAAATTGGTAAATTTTTAGGATTACACCCAAATCGTCTTTCCATGTTGTTTATTAACTAACTACACCAGTTAGTTAACCTCCCGTTTAAACCCTTTGTTTACTCTCACTTTAAGAGTAAGATTCCCCTAGAACAACCCGTAGAGCCAATCCTTTAGGAATTACACCAACTATTGTTTCGTTACACCCTTACACCTTAACCTACCCTGTTAGATTAAGTTTAATTTACAGTTGCTAGTTGTTTAAAGTGTAAGTTTGTATTTCCCGAGTCTTGTGTCATTTTCTATCTTTGGTGTGGTTGGAAATTTGCACATTGCAAATTGGAATGTATATTAGTAGTCAAAACTCATGTGATTTTACTACCATCACAATTATTGGTGAGTCCGAAGAACAAAGAACTATCGAAGGAATTATCCGGAATTATTATGATCGTGAAGATGGTGAAACTACACCGAGATTTGAAGCATAGTTAGCAAAAAAATGATGAGAAAAATTGCAACAAAAAAAGAAGGAAAGTTTGAAGATAATCGTTTCGCAAGAGCATTACCGAAGGAATTACACGAAGGATCGATTATTCGTTGATACGCAACAAAAATCAACGATGTAAAGTATTGTACAAAGTGGAAGATATCACCACTTGCCTTGTAGAGTATGTAAAGTTTTAGGATGATTGGGAAGTTGACCGTTACGGGAACGCCAACTTAGGTTGTTGTTTTTTATCGATGATCAAGACGTTGTAAATAGTTGTGTCTTAATCATGGTAACGGTCAGGAAAAGTGTCTAGCAACTTGTACTTTAGGCTTAATCTATTTGTTTCTTGATTTTTATTTAACAACAATTTACTTCCCTCTCACCTAATGATTAGCCGCTGGTTTTACGCGAACGTGGATGTGATCGAGCGTGCATGTCTATTCCGTCGTTACGGCCATGTATGCATGTCTCAGCTGCCTCGTTGGTTTATGACTTTTGGTGAAAGTTAGAAGGTCCCTACCCTATATCATTCTTCATCCTAACCGTTGGTTAAATTCGAATGGGGATGTGATCGAACACACATGTCTATTTCGTCATTACGGCCATGTATGTGTGCTTCAGCTGCCCTGTTGGAGTGGTACTTCTGGTGAAAGATTGTAGAATGATCAACCGTAAGCCTTTCCATACAAAAACCCATATTTACCTTTATAAACTTGTTACTCCTTGGCTTTAGTGGTGGAGATGTGTATCCTTGCCAAATACTCATCACGATCGAGCAATTGAGCGAATTAGTTACATGCTACCACATAGATTACTTGAGTGATTTGAGTGTTTTCATCTTCCTATTTCGTGAGGTGTTTGGTTGTGTACTTGTAATAGATCGAATAAATGCTTTAACGGAAAAATATACTTAAGGATACATTTTTATAAACTTCTAAAGGCTACTTGAGGACAAGTAGGATTCAAGTGGGGGGGATATTTGATGACATCAAATAACGTCTATTTTATAGCATCATTTATCTCATGTTATTAACCCATTTTGTATAATTATTACAAAGAATTGTTACTTAATCATTTATATTTGAGAATTGCAGTAATTATGAAGTACTTGGTGAAAGTTAGCAAAAGGCGCGTATTTTGGAGCTTAAATAAAGATATTTTGAAGATTACTATTTTGAAGACCAATACGCCGTATCCATCAAGGAAGATACGGTGTATCTGTGCCTGCACTCACCATAGACCACAAAGGAAAGAAGATCAATACGTCGTATCCAGAGAAGACCAATATTGGAAATATAGTATGTGAATATTTTGGAAGATATCAAATGTGGTCTCTACTCTAGGAAACCCCCAATACGCCGTATCCAATCCTTTGGATACGCCCTGTCGAACCGACTTCCAGACCCTATAAATACAAAACTTAAAAACGAGTTTTAAGGGTGCTAAATCATATTCTCGATACCTAAACCATAAAAGTCGATTTTCAGAGGAGAAAAAGAGCAGAAGAGGTCGAGCAACGTTATCAATTCCATAGGAGACAACGTGTAATTCCATATACTTTAGTACTTGTTTAGTTTTTGCTATCATTCATTAACTCGGTTAGTTTACCTTGGCTAAATAATTGCTCTTATATTTATTATGATGTTTGAAGGCTAATACCTTCGGGTATCAGCCATTATTATAGAGATTTGAATGTTTGGTTTTGTTTATCTTGATTTCTTGATTTATCGTTGAATGCTTGTTTATGTTTATCAATTTATACTTGTTTACGTGCTTTTGTATGCGACCTATCATTCAACTGGATTGTAGCACCCCGTAAGAAAACTTAATTCTCTTTTCGTTAAGTAAAAGTCATGTACTGCAAGTTTGCAAGTTTACCGTTAATTTCAATGGGAAGTCATCTTATGATCGTCAATGCATTACTTTTTGTCATAGAAAGTTTAATTTACGCGTGGATATCATCATTATTACTCTGAGTCTAAAAGGAAATTTTTGTACGAGTAACAATAAAAACCATACTTAATTCACTTTTGTGAAACGAGACCATTTACCTGTATCACTTTATAAAACCATCTACATATAAATTAATAACCATGACAACTATAATTGAATTCAACAAAGATCAAATAAATTACATATATATGAAAACCCATACCAGGTATATACATATAAATGCCTATATAAACCAATACTTTGTGCCATTAATGCGGTTAAGTGTGGGTAAAGTCTCTATAGCTAGGGTTTAACAAGAACACCATTTCTTTAATCCCTAAGACTACAGTGATCTCCCCCTCTTTCTCATAGCGTCACTCTTACTTGACCCAATGCTCTCTCTGAGACTATTACACTAGTAACTCAGTGCTAGCGACATCTTAGTCACAAAACATCTCCACGTAGACCTCTGCACACAACAGATGCGACAAGAAACTAGGCTTCACGAACGTGCAACTCTCTCTCTAAGGAACGAACCTATTTCACGCGGTATGACACACACAATTCTCGCACAGCCTCTGAAGATGCAAATGCCCACCAGATCGCAGCAAAGACAATCATTATGCGCACTTAAAAACAAAACTAATAAACAAACTAACTTTCTAATTGGATTAATAATGGTTAATACAGTTTTCTTATATAAGGTTCGACCGCTCTTTTATCTTTTGTTAATTGGCTTGCGTGGGTAAAAGTGCCTTGAATTGATTATAGTCATCAACCAAACCGTGAAAGTCTCTCGGGATGAAAACTCATTAGATTAGGTCTTACTTAGGTCTTGCATAAATTAGATAACTAAAATACTGATAGAATTAGGAATTATAGCTCTTGCTCTTAGTGATCGATACCCTACTTACCACGAAACTCCATCTGACCGGGTACACTACCCGTTAAAGTGTTGTTTTTAGGTATAGTCGACATAAAATAAATAGTAAAACTTGATACATAAATAACACCTACACAACAACACATCAACACCATAAAAGTCTCTTAATTGTGCTTAAGTCATTAGTGTTACTTAGTTTTATGGTTCAAATCTTGCTTTCTATCTAAGCCATGCATTTAGGTTCAATGTGTATGATAATGAGGAGGGTTAATAAGAGGTATGTTGAATGTCATATTGTATGCATTCAAGTGTGTAATTTATTTATACAGAAATGCCTTACATTATTTCTTTTACAGAAAAGTAGTGATGCAATTTAGGAATGCAAAGAGTCGTTACCATGACATGTTTGAATATATTTAGGGAGCGATTGCAATTGGTAGGCACGTTTGAATAGACAAGAAATTGATAGAAACTTATTTTTGATATTTTTCCTGGCTCAACTTGTAAATTAACATTAAAATTTATTATATACTAATCAAAATTCATTAGAGCATTGCTCATGTAAGGTAATGAGTTGTTTTGATCACTTATCTAAATAAACATCAATAACATAATTTATATACTAATCAAAATTTATAACTTGATTTCCATAAGAAAGGTTAAAAGAACCATAATTTACATGATAAAGATCACTTTATCCCACATACTAAACATCATCACAGACTAGACTTCAACATCGACATAGATCATCACATACAAAACATTAAGAGTACTAAGACAAACACAAAATGATATAACAAAAGGATAACATGACAAACCCAAAAGGATAAGACAAACCCATTGCAAAGGTCGCCACATCTAACCACAAACCCAAAAGCAACCTAATGCCCACCATCTAACCCCAACCCACGACCCATCACTTGCGGTCGAGTTTGACCTTTGCAATGTAAACATACTTTTCACGAGTATGTTTTTGGGTTTCTTTAATTAGGTTCATGATGTCTTTGGCCTTATCAAGATCCTCATCACGAAGGATCCTAAGAAATGCCATGCTATCTTCACCTCCTCTATAAGATCCGCCTTGTCTTTGACTGAATCGGTAACTTTGTGGTAAAGTTCAGTCAACAACCTTGTCATACGCAGTTCTCGATTCATTTCCCTTTCAACATACAAGAGTACTTACTCGCTTAGTTGTTCTGATTTGGAGTCAATAGCGAGTTGAGAAAGATTTGCCATTGTTAGGTGGAGGTTAGACGGTGGTGTAAATATTTAGGGTTAAGTTTAGATGCAAAAGTGGTTCTTTATATAGAGAGTAAGCAATCATAAAGATTTGTCTAGAAGTAAAACCATAGTTAGGATGTAACTAAATAAGGATGTAATAGTTAGGATGTAATTAAATAAGGTCACCATAAAAAGATCACTAAATGGCATACAACTTCAAATAAAACACTTTATTTCAATTGTTATTTAAATAAGAAATACTTTATTTCAAAATGACATACAAAACAAAAAATAACCAGCTACAACATAAAATAAACTTCAATCTTCAAGCTCGAGTAGCATGAACATTCATTATTTCTTGATTATTATTGATTCTTCTCAAGAGTCCAAAAATGATAGAGACTGCTCTTGCACACATTGGCGGATCCCTCCAGTGACTAAACACACAATATGGACACAAGTAAAATCATCTTCCGGGGTTTGCATCCGTCCACGATGTGGTAATAGTAGTTGGTGATCCGCAATTAACACATAAGTTTGCGTTAGCCATCTAGTTTTTTAGGAAGAAACACATGTATGTAAAAAAATGGTTGAGCTATATATTGTCACCAAATTGTTTTAATAAATGTGAATTGGTAGTTAATAAATTTTGTAACACCCCCAAAAATGTGTCGCAGCGGAAATATGTCAGGAGGCTTTACTTCATAATACAACAGCACAAGATAAAAGAGAACGACCTCTAAATGTGTCGTTTGAAAAGTTATCTCGTTGATTTT
>BQNB010178187.1:0-12894 GCA_026074375.1 Tanacetum coccineum
AACAAGGAGCTCTCTATTTGTCCATGGGCAATGGCGTTCATGCACAAGTAGAAGCTATTGGAAGTCATGACTTAGTTTAGTGGCCTAGTAATTTGTTTAGACAATTACCATTATGCACCTACTATTACTAGAGGTGTTGTTTCAATTTCATGTTTGGTTGAAAATGGTTTTATCTAATGTTTTATGGATTATGGAGTTTTAGTTTCTAAGAATAATGTTCTTTATTTAATGCTACTCTGAGTGATGGTATTAATGAAATTGATATGCTTAATCTTTTACCAAATTTTAATTCTAATGCTAGCTACTTCATTACCTTTACGGATGATTATAGTCGTTATGGCTATATTTATTTACTTAAACATAAACATGAAGTTTTTGAAACGTTCAAGGTGTTTAAGAATGAAGTGGAAAATTAACTTGGAAAGACTATTAAGGCACTTCGATCAGATTGAGGAGACGAATATATTAGTCAAGAGTTCAAAGATTGTCTGAAAGCTTGTGGAATTGTCCAGTAGCTTACACCTTTATACACGCCAGTTTGTAAGGAGGAATCATACCTTGTTGGACATGGTTTGATTAATGATGAATCTTACAACTCTGCCGTTATCCTTTTGGGAATATGCTCTAGAGTCTGCTGTACGCATTCTCAATATGGTTCCAACTAAGAAGGTTGATAAGACACTATATGAATTATGGTTTGGAAAAGTTCCTAATTTGTCTTACTTAAAGGTCTGGGGTTGTGAGGCGCTTGTGAAGCGGGATACGCCTGACAAACTTCAACAAAGATCTGTTAAGTGTATCTTTATAAGATACCTAAAGGAAATAATGGGTTACTATTTCTACTTCCCACTTGAAACAAAATAGTTGTTGCAAGGTATGCTGAGTTCTTGGAGAAAAATCTTATATCTCAAGAAGTCAGTGGGAGGGCGGGTGATGACATCAAATAACGTTACTTTTATAGCATCATTTATCCCATGTATATTACCCATTTTATATAATCATTGCAAGAATTGGTACTTAATTGCTTAAAGTTGTTATTTGCAATAATTATGGGTAATATACATGGGATAAATGATGCTATAATTGGTAAAGTTTATGAGTAATTGGTGAAGTTTATCTAAAATGCATGCATTTTGGAGCAAAAACGAAGAGTTCGAGAAAGTCTACTGATATGACAGCAAATACGACATATTATTCTAGACCTTTACGACGTATCCAAGACTTTGACAAATTAAAAGACCATTGCCTGACTTTGAAGAATACGCTGTATCCACATCAATGATACGCATTATATAATCCTTTGGTCAACGAAGAATAACTAATTGGTTTGACCTAATACGCCGTATCCATTAAGAAGATACGGCGTATCCATGCCTATACTTCATAGATAACCACGAAGGATTGAAGACCCAATATGCCGTATCCAGGAACCTCTATAAGTCGTATCCAAGGTTTATTATTACTATGATTATGAGATATGACAAATGGATATAAAAACAGCCTTCTTAAATGGTTATCTTAATGAAGACATTTATATGGTGCAACCTGAAGGTTTTGTTGATCCTAATCATCCTAGAAAAATATGCAAGCTTCAAAGATCCATTTATGGTCTTAAGCAAGAATCAAGAAGTTGGAATAAAAGATTTGATAAGGAAATCAAAAGGTTTGGATTTGCTCAAAATCTTAATGAGCCACGTGTATATCAAAAGACTAGTGGGAGTAATGTTACATTCCTCATCTTATATGTTGATGACATAATCATCATGGGAAATCACATTTCAAGTTTACAAAGTGTTGGGAATAATTGAAAAAACGACTAAGTGTCGTTTCTGCTGGTAGAGATTTTCGTTTCTGCTGATGGAATTAAGTCGTTCCTGCTGGCAGTTCAAGTAGCGTTTCTGCTGATTATGTTTCTACTGGTTATGTTCTCGTTTCCTGCTACTGAGATTAGAATCTGCTGATTGTTTATTTATAGACGGAAATTAATGTAATTACTGGAATTATAGTTATATTCTAGTATTATCTCATTAATATAGGAATGAGATAAATTAGGAAGAGATTGATATTGATGTATATCTCTTACGAGATTTTAGTTTTCTTGTTGACCAACTTAGGGTTTCTTCTCTATAAAAGAAACCTTTAGCATTAGGGTTTGGCACCGATTGCAAATTAGAAAAACATTGTTTTATCAATAGGAAAGTCCATAGAGGATCATTGTTCTTCTTTATATTACGTTGTTTAGTTTCCGCCTAAACAATTGTTAGAGTCTCTCACGTATATACTTGTGATTACATAAGTATTATACAACCACATAGGCTAGAAGATCTATCTAGTACCAGATCCTAACAAGTGGTATCAGAGCCTGGAGAGAGCCTCTGATAAAGAAGATCAACTCCGGTTACCACAACAAAACTTTGTTTCTTTAACCAATTAACTATGTCAGAACCCATGCCGTCTATACCTACTCAGTCAACATTCACTTATCCTAACCCTAATCCATCTGCTTCACCGTCATTCACTCAAGATGATACCTCGGAATCATTCATACCTGAACCCTCACAACCAATGCCTACATTCACTCAACCTGCTTTCTCACAACCAAATCAATCTGTATTCTCACAACCTGCTGTTCACTTTCAACAGACTCAACCTACTCAGACCAACCAAACTGGTCAACAGTACCCTAATAATGTCCAGTCACAACAAGATTTCAAACATTTCCTTATACAGCTCTATCTTCTGCCAACAATGCAAAATTTCCTTATCTGGAGAGGACAAATATGAATTATGGGGCTATGAAGATGGTATGTAACTGGATACAAAATGCTGTTATATAATCTTGGAGGATTGTTCCGCAAGGGAACAGTCTCCAAAGAGGTTGGGAAAAGATGCTAAAAGAAATACAATTGTTCATCCTCCTGTATCTCTTGGATGAGCATGTTGCTCGTTACAAGGAGAATAAGGTGATGAACTTGTTGCTGTTCAGGCTCTACCCTGAAGATCATATGCCCGATTTTATAATATGATGAGACTGTGTGATGATTATAACTCTCAAGTGGATTTACAAAGTTAAACTTGATGAGTATGGTGATGTTCTGAAGAACAAGGCTAGGTTGGTGGCCAAGGGATATCGACAAGAGGAGGGTATTAATTTTGAGGAATCATTTGCACCGGTTGCACGTATCGAGGCTATTCGAATCTTCATCGCTAATGCCTCCAGTAAAAACACGACCATCTATCAAATGGATGTCAATACATCATTCTTTAATGGTGAGTTGAAAGAAGAAGTCTATGTTAGTCCACCAGAGGGTTTCATTGATCCAGACCATCCGACACATGTTTATCGTCTGAAGAAGGCTTTGTACGGTTTAAAGCAAGCTCCTCGGGCATGGTATGATACCTTGTCACGATTCCTTCTGGACAACAAATTTTCCAAGGGTGCAGTAGATCCGACATTATCCACTCGGAAAACAGGCAAACATATTCTTCTGGTTCAAATATATGTAGATGATATCATATTTGCCTCGACCGACCCTAAAGCGTGTGCCATATTTTCCAATGAGATGAGTTCTAAATTTCAAATGTTAATGATGGGTCAAATGTATTTTTTCTTAGTTTTACAAGTTTCTCAAAATCTCGGAGGCATTTTTATTAATCAATCAAAATTTGCTCTTGAAATATTAAAGAAATTTAAGATGGATCCGTGTGACCCTGTTGATACACCCATGGTGGATCGTCTTAAACTAGATGAGGACCCACTAGGGATTCCAATTGACCAGACTCGATTTCGTAGTATGGTCAGCTCCCTGATGTATCTCACTGCCAGTAGACCTGACCTTGTATTCGTTGTATGCATGTGTGCTAGGTATCAGGCTTCGCCTACCAAAAAGCACCTTGAAGCACTTAAACTGGTCTTTTGGTATCTTAAAGGAACCATTAATTAGGGTCTTTGGTATCCGAAAGACACCACTATGGCACTAACGGTCTATGCAGATGCGGACCATGCAGGTTGTCAAGACACACGAAGAAGTACGTCAGGAAGTGCTCAGTTCCCTAGAGATAAATTGGTCAGCTGGTCATCAAAGAAACAGAAGAGCACCGTGATCTCAACTATAGAGGCTGAATACATTGCAATGTCTGGATGTTGTGCTCAGATGCTTTGGATGAGATCACACCTTACAGACTACGGCTTTGCATTCAATAAGATTCCCATGTATTGTGACAATCGCAGTGCCATTGCTCTCTGCTGAAATAATGTCCAACACTCCCGGTCCAAGCACATTGACATACGACACCATTTTATAAGAGAGAAAGTTAAGAAAGGCGTGGTTGAATTGTACTTTGTGACGATGGATTATCAGCTCGCGGACATATTCACCAAAGCATTACCAAGAGAGCGGTTTGAATTTCTACTCCCGCGACTTGGTATGAAGAGTATGTCTCCGGAAACCCTTAAACGTCTTCAGGAAGGAGAAGAGGTGTAAAGGATGGTCCTCCTATATCCTATGTAAATATGTATATAGCTTAAATCTAAAAAGAAAATACAAAAATATAAAACCTACAAAAAGTATAAAAATCAGAAAATAGAAAATTCAAAAAAAAAGTTTTTCAAGACATGTCTTTCGTTTATCGATAACATTTACAAACCTAGAAATGCCATTCAATAATGACACGGGTTTTTAAATGAAGCTCGAACAGAAGTTCAAACTTTTCAAAACATGTATTTATGGCTTGCAGTTATTTCAGACTGCAACCCATTTTTCAAAATAAGGAAAGCATGTCGCCAAAAAGACGACTGTTCCTGACAACGGGTGATTAACTTCTCCCGGGCATGGATTACTTTATATCCATGCAACTCCGACTTAATGTACGTTTCAGTGCATTATTTCTTGATATAGAAGAGAAGTCTTCTTTCTTTAACCAAATGATTTTTCGTCTATGATTCTTCAGAAAATTATTTGTGTTACCCATTAAATATCTCAAAATTTGTCACTCAATCAACGACTACAGCTCTTTCAATAGAAAATTGGTCATTTATTGAGGGGGAGAGTGTTTTCAAATTTATGACATCTAACGGGCATTTTAATTCATCAAATAATTAATTGGTAAAAGTTTTTTTGTATTGATCGGGTTTACAAAATGAAGGGAGTTAAATTTATTTTTAACTCAAAAGGCTAAATTTGTCAATTATTTATGAGTGTAGGGACTTATGTGCAATTTGCTAAATGTTTCCTAGGCTTATGAAACTATAAGGACTACTTATGCCAATTCTAAAGCTTGTAAATCTTAGTAAATACCTTAAACCACAAAGAATAGGACTTTGAAAGTGTAGGGACCAAAACTGCCAATATGTGAAACTTGTATTAGTATATAAGGTATCAGCGAGTTACTATTGGTCAAACTTTTAAAATATCAGTCAAACCTTATTTCTTAAAAACCCTCTCACGCAACTCTCTAAGTTGAGCTTTTCATTGATTCTTGATTTCTGTGGCTTATCTTGTTAAGGTATATGTTGTTTTTTGTTCTATATCTAGTAAACATCATATATCTAGAACATGTCTGCCTCAATCACACTAAATTGCTCAAAATCAATAATTTTGCCTTTATTTATCATCTAAATCTTAGTTAATGATTGGAATGATATGTTATTTGCTAGGATAGGTTTAGGATGAATAAATGATGCCTCGTTTGTGTTTAATTTGGATTTACTTTCATTATTTTGGGATCTTATTGATTTTTGTGGCTTATGTTGACTTTTAAGGTCAAAAGTTAGATGCTTGTTGTTGTTTGTTGTTTGTAAATGTTGCAAAATGCTTGCTTTATGTTGCCTTAGTCTTAATGATGTGATTTCAGGATCTTGTTTGCTAGTATAAGTGATTTTAGGTTTTAGCGAGTTTTTTGTGTGCTTAGTAACGAGTTAGGTGTAGATTCTTGATAGCGAGTTGATAGCCTTGCATGTTAGCGAGTTATGTGTAGCCTCTAGCGAGTTGGATATTACTTTATTATTTTATCATGAACAGGCAACTCGCTAACTTGTAGCGAGTTGATGAAGACTTTATATTTTTATTAAAATATTCAACTCGCTATTTCAAAATTTTCAAATTAATTAGCGAGTTAAGTATTTTTAATAAGATATTCATAGCGAGTAATCATTAGCGAGTTAAATTTCATCTCTTATTTAATTGAGTGCAGGCAACTCACTATCCTTTAGTGAGTTAATGAAGATTTTATTTTAATATAATACTTAACCCTCTATTTCAAATTTTCTATTTTGGTAGCTACATTTGGGGTAAAGACATACACCACTCAGAGACATTTATTGCCTTTTCTTACTGTGCAAGTTGAAGATGAAAAAATCTACTGTATACTATATTATAAATCATTTAACACATTACTCCATTAACTTACTTATTATAAAAATATAAATATATGCAATTTTGACCATCCATTTCATTTTAAGGAATTACATTTTATAGTGACATGTGTCACTTGTTAATTAAAAAATCACATTTATTTTTAAATTGAAATATCTTTTTATTTATTTATTTCTTTATGATTTAATTTCACCATATTTTTAAAAAATTTTCCTCTTTAATTCAACATCAATTTTGATAAATTTTTAGTTTTTTTATTTTTAATGCCTCTTAAACCACTGCTTTGCGTGAGTACCATGTTAGTATTTTAAAAATTACGAGGCGTGTCGAACCCGTGCGTTGCACCGGGCTTTGTTTTGGGCAAAATCTTAGTTTTAATCATTACTAACGGGTTGGTTGTGTTTGGTTGGTTGTGTTTGTTTGGTTTTGTTAGAATCGTGAGTTTGTGGTTTTGGAAAAATTGAACTTTTACTATGATAGTGCATCTAATTAAAACGTGCATCGCATTTTTTTAGCCAAATCCCGAATTGTTTCACCATATATAGATAGGAGTGTGCATGAGGCATATGCTACGTGAAAAGGATTTGGAAGAGTTTTTGTCAATCCATACAAACTTTCCCTCACTAGCCAGTAAGAACTTGCTACAGCTTCTCGTGAAAAGAAAAGACCGCTCATCCTGCTTATTCTAAACATCAGGTTTACACCACTAATCATCCATCACTGAAAAACAAGCACAACCATACACCTAAGACCTGGTTCGGATCTTCACTACTCACAGGAGGCAAACATTCCATAACACCCTCTGGTATTTTGAAAGGATGGCATGGAGATATTTTGGATGCGATACCTGAATTCTCTCTCACTGACGCACTAAAAATGAAAAGCGCCCATACTACATCAGTTACAAGAGCATGTCATAGAATAAAACGTTATCTGAATAAAGAACATGATAAGGCATAAGACAATCACCCGAGCCAGCTTCATCTTTAACTATCCAAACCAACTTCGACACACTGAATCATCCAAGAAAGACCAAGGTCAAAAGCGTAAACTGTTCATGAAATCAACTGATGCACCATCTTCTCAAACGAACCAAAGCGGCGTAAGGTAACTAAAAGTGCATGCCCTAAGACTTCTCTTCAGATGTTTGATGAGTTTTAAGATGAAGGAGTTCCAGAAAAAGACCACCCATGAATGACGAAGAGGCAAACCTTCAACGGGCTCTGGCCTAAGTCTAAAGGAACAAGTGTCCATCACCCCCAACGGGGCCTGGACGGAATACGTGTCCGAGGGCGTGACTCATAACTAATCCGAACACAAAGAAATAAAGAACGACCACTAATCAAGGGCTTTTGAAAAAGTTTACTCGTCGCATAAATAAAATAAATTTAAGTTTACATCCTAAAAAATAATAATTAAGATGTTTTAATAAAAGTTCCTCTCATTTTCCTTTCTAATTCATTTTCTTTTCTTAAAAGTAAACTTAAAAACACAAAAAAAAACATTTACTTTTTTTGTCCTTTTTACTCAAGTTTTAACTAAAAAGTAACAAAGAACGACCACTAATCATGGACATTTGAAAAAGTTTACTCGTTGCATAAAAGAAAATAAATCTAAATCTTATAAACGGTCATAAGAGAGTTAAATGTAGCGGAAACATAACAAAGTTTTGATAATTACAACGAGTAAATAATAGATAAGTCTTGAAATTGGCGAAGTCACATACCACATAGACTCCACATAGCATCAAGAATTCAATCCAAGCTAAGCACCTGAGAAAACATGTTTAAAACGTCAACATAATGTTGGTGAATTCATAGGTTTAGGTTAACACAAGAGTGGACCACAAGATTTCAAAATGTATGCGACTACTATAACAGATACAGTATCACATAAAAAGTATTTACTGTTGCGCTAAGCTCATGACAATTCATGATAATTCGGGCAGTAGTAGGTTTGTAAGCAAACTTAGGCAACACATAAACATGTAAAACTCGCGTAAAGAACTTGTGTCCAATTTAAAAGCAAACAATGTTTCTCACCCCATAGTATAAAGCATTTGTAAATCAGTAAAAACGTGGGGCTATGAACTCACCTTAGCAAGGATAAGCGATAACCACAACAAATGATGAAGATATAAGGAGGTCTAGCCGCGACCTAGAGTAAATATGGGTATGACTTAGCATTCGCCGAAGAAACAAGTAAAGCATCCATGTTCATCATTTAAAGCATCCAAGTGTGTTTGCGTTTTAGTAATAAAAGACTTTGAAACTTTACCACGTCTTAGTTAAATCCCGACACTTGCAAAGAGTCACTATTTTTAGAAACTTTCCCTTTTAGGAAACTTTTTAGTTTCAAAACGTTAATAGCGTCCCCTATTTTCTTAAGTTTCCATATTTTACAAATCGCTTAAACAATTCTAAACCGCCTAATCCTTATGTTTAAATCGCCTAAATGTCCAATTCGTACCATTTTTAATAATCCTACTTTTTATTAAGGTCGTCATCTCAAATAACCTTTCATGACATTTCTAGTTGTTCTAACTAATTACTTAACATTCCTATATGTTTCGCTTGCATTTAAAACATCCAAAATCGTCCGAAAGTGCCCGGAAACCCATTTTACTATTCCCAACAGCCCACTATTCATCTATTTTGCCGAAAAATGTTTCGAGTTTCATTTGGCCATAACTTGGTCGTTTTAAGTCCGATTTTAAAGTGTGATATGTGAAAAATTATCTATTCGAATTAAGCTCTTCAAAAACTACTTTTACGCCTAATGAAAACATTTTTAAGTCGCTCAAAACCACAAAACTAATTCGGGACAGCAAGGTTGTTTTACCGAAATACGACCAAAACTCAACCCAACTCGCATATTAGTGCTTAATCTAGCCCTAATCTTTATTCACCAACAACCAACCAACAAAACTAAACTTTAATCCACCCTAATCTCTATTGTTGCAACTCTCATCAACTCTCAATCTCACCAAGAACATAATATAAGACATAAACATAAAGTGGTAACAATGTTTACTTCCATTTTATAAAAGATGACAAAATATTAACTTATTTCTTTTGTAAAAATTAACACAAACACATGGATCTTTATGAACAAACATAGATCTATAGAAATAATGGATGAAACCAAGTAGGGATCATGTAAAACTTATAAATCAAGAAAAATATGTAGCAAAAACACTAGATCTATACCCAAGAATTATAGATCTTTAAAAACCTCAAATAATCTTGAAAACCTTAATTTTATAATTCTTGAAATCAAAGAATTTATGCTTCACAACACCTAGATATAACTAGGAATGAACTTTAACACTTGGATATTGCTAGAAATCAAAGTTATGGATGTGTTGGGTGTTTAATTGTGATGGTTTCTTTTGTGCGTGAGCAAGGGGAAGAGAGGGAGAGAGATGTGTGAAAATTTTGTGGCTAGTGAAGTGAGTTATAAAACCTAAGTTGAGATAAGTGTTGGTATTTATAGGATCAAGTTAGGGTTTTGAAGGGTTCAAATGGTGCATAAGTGACCAACACACACAAGGCTGTGTTTGGTCTTTGGGTTCGGCGGAGTATGGCTCAAAGGACAAAGGATTGTTCAAATTTTGTTATCTTGGCTCACAATTATGCATAACATCTTTTTAGTGGTCAAAAGTGGAGTCAACTGGTGTACAGTATCATGTGATGTGTAAGAGGTCTTGCAGCATTGCATGATTGATTAGGGATACAAAAATGTCTCTTTCTTTCGATTAGTTTATGCAAATATTTCAAAAATTTGTTGTAGTGTTTAAGGATGATTTAATTTTCAAGTACCCAAGATGTGTTTTGGCTTGCTTTAGACATCTTCATATGTATGGGAATGAGGGTGAACGAAAATTTTAAGCTTAGGGTATAATATTATCGATAACTTGAGTTTACACGAAAAGATTTTGAGTTTTCGGGGTTCCGTTTAGTCAAAACGCAAAAAACGCAATTTAAAGGATAAGACCCTAAAATTAATATCGAAGGTGATTAAAAATCACGAAACACTCAGGAAAAGATTAAAATAACAACATTATTAAGCTAAATATTTATAAACGATTGCGGACGCCGGTTCCGATGACGATTCTAGTTTTTAGCAGTTGTCCTCGGTAAATTGTCAGATTTAAACGTAACGTATAAAATTTAAAGTAGATGACTGGAATGGGTCGGATTACTAACCGGGAATTTACGGGGTGTGACAACAAGGGGAACGAACTCAGGGACCAGCTTGTTCGATGGTGATTAGGGAACCTGACTCTGGAAGAATTCAACCGCTTCTAAAGGTACAAGGAAAGGGAAAAGAGAAGGTCGCTGAAGAACAAGCTGCTCACGATCTTCTCACCCTACAGAAACCTGAACCAAAGAACCCAACAGATCAATTCATCTTTTAGAGACGTACTCCCATGCCCACTGAACTCTCTGAACATGCTGACTCTCCCTCCTTGGATGCGGAACTTGCTCTCACTGACAATGAAACGGAGTCAGAGGAGGAAGTGCCTGTGATTAAAGCTGGAGATCAAGATGAAGGCCAGGCTGGACCAAACCCTGGTGAACAAGATGAAGGCCAGGCTGGATAAAACCCTGGTGATGCTACAGAGTCTCAAAATCAACCAAGTCATGTGGTTCATGCTGGACCAAACCTTGAACACATGGACTTAGAGACCACTGATGCTTCTACTCAACAAAAACCAGAGCAAATGGAATGGGAGTTTACAATAACTGCTTACCCAAATGTTCAGGAAAACCTCAAACTGCTAACTGAAGATCAGGTGACTCTTGAAGAACCTGCTAGCTCCTCTGAAACCTTGTCCTCTCTTCAAAACCTTGATAAAGATCTCAGCTTTACTGATCAGTTCTTCGTGGAGAAGCCACAGGAAGAAGAACCAAGGAAAACATATGCTGAAGCAGAGGTTTAGTCAACGGTTTCAGTCCCCATTCATCAAGACACCTCCTCGGTTCCTCCAATGACCACTCCAGTTATTGATCTCACGAAGTCACAATCTGACTCTCCACTCCCAACATCATCAACAACAACCTCAACAATTACAACAACAACTCTTCCACCACCACCACTTCAAAGCACCACAGATCCGATCCTAGTTCGTCTCATAGGTGAGCTTGAACAACATATCGTGGATCTGATACAAAACAACTTAGCCAAGACTGCAGCCTCAGGTTCATAATTTATGGCTTGGACGACATCTGACACTCAATATGAGTCAGCTGACATCCCTGAGGCTCAAGAGTTATCTCCAACTGACTATCTGATGCAGGATGATTCCATTCCCGAAGAGCAGGTATATTTATCTGATGATGAAGACTCCGAGAATGATCACCAACCAAAAGCTGACTCGAGAAAAGACTGGTGGAAACCACTACCTGAAGAGGAAAGAACAGCGACTCCTGAACCTGCCTGGAGTATTCCTTCTTCCAACAAGTCAGATGTTGTGAACAACTGGGCTTCTATGTTGGCCACAACTTATGAGCCCCCAGCTGAGAACTCGTTGCTTGCAAAGATTAGAGATATGACAACCTTCATGAACTGGTACTGCCAAAAGGTGAACTAAATCATGCTTACGCAAGCAGATTTTGAAGGGCATGCTTATGAAGTTGTTAAAGCATTATACCCAGATGTCATTCACCTTCAGTTCTAAATGGAGGAGTGTCACAAGACGCTCACAGATCAGGTTAACTAAACGAATCCAAAAGGAGCTCAAGTCAGAGTCGATGTCAACCAACCACTACCTCTTGGTGGTCCTCTAGGTCATGTTACTATTCAAACGCAATTCTTCTTCAATAAAGACTTGGAGTACTTAAGATATAGCAGCAAGGGAAGTAGTCTTGTACTATCGATTTCCAAGATGAAGGCTGCTAGGTATCCTGACTTTGGCCTTGAACTGCTAGTGCCGGAGCACATGTGGATTGATGATATGTGTACCTATGACATCAGTGCAACATATGGCATCTCCTACTGGTGGTTTAATCAACAGAAGTTCTATATTGACCGACATGACTCTCCATCGCGTCGCAAAGAAGTCAGAACACACATGCGGATTGTAACACCCCCAAAAATCACATACAACGCAGCGGAATACCAAAAGGGGTGCTACTTCGTAATACACAGCAATAGATACAAGAGAACGACCTCTAGGTGTCGTTTGAATAATAACATTTATTGATTCAATAAAAATCTGAATTTAATAATACATTTGTCCCATAATTTGCATCACAATGAAAAGCTTGAATGTAAAGACTCCAATGCACATCAAATAGTCCAAGCATCTAATTCACCTGAGAAAAACAAGCTTAAAAGTGTCAACATTAAAGTTGGTGAGTTCATAGATTAGTTTAAATATAAATGTAATCCACTGTATATCACAGTACCATGTAAAAATCCCAATGATTTATAAAGAATGCATGACACATTTTATGTCATCAAAAGTACCAATCTTATTCCAAATATTTATAAAGAATGCATAACACATTTTATG
>BQNB010178190.1:0-12894 GCA_026074375.1 Tanacetum coccineum
CGATTAATAAAGAGCAAAGATAGGAGCTTTTGCACTACAAGGTCATCATACTTTCTCAAAATATCTATATAAGTCACTGTACAATTTTTTTGTTTATTCAAGTTATTCTACTTTTTAAAAATTTGTAAAATAGTCATCCAACGTTTGGTATATCACGTTTAAGTCACTCGTGTGACACCTAATTTCCATGTCAACGTAAACTAATTCCAACTAAGCATCATCATGCTGAGTCATCTCAAACTAAGCTTTTACATCATTTTCAACACTATCTTAATATCTTTATAAATACAGTTTTCGGTTTTAAGGTTTTACTTTAACTGATATATGTGTGATTATATATTTGTAGTTTTTCAAAATCAAATACTTCTCAGTTTTGTAAAAAAAATAAAATTGGTTACTACTCTTGATGTATTAGTTAACTTTAAAAATTTGGTTACTAACGTATTAGTTAACTTTTAGCAGCTGTGTATATCATTTAAGTGTGTTCATTAAAACTGTGTGTAATCTTGTTTAATTTCCTAATAATTTTAATTTATTGTGTTCATTAAATCAAAATTAGACAAGATCTTCAAATCTGATTATACAAAATTAGCTTGAGTTTAGATGACAGCTCTTGATGAAGATGGGGAAAAGCGAACGAACAACAGCGGTGGAGGATGCGGCGATAATGGCTTGAATAATGGCGGCGACATTGTTTGGCCGACACAACGATGGCCATGGTGTGGAGAGACGGTTATAGACGATGGTTTATCTATGGTGGTTGTAGGTTATTGTGATGGTGAATGTTCATTGACGAGAGAAGATAACACCAGTTTATGTGAACTTGACTATTTCAACTTTTAAATTACTCACTATTTTTTGTTGAGTAATATGCCCCGTATACAAAACGCCACATGAGATGCCACAACAAAACTAATTTGCCACATTATCAAGCACTAACTAGTAGTAAATTATAAAAAGATGACTCAATTAAACATTATAGAAAGTTCATTGATATGATTAAATAAAAAAGTTATATAGTGACTCAAATGAATATTTTAATAAAATATAGTAGTCTTTTAGTGCAAAAACCCGCAAAGATAAGGAATGGATGTTGGAGAGGTCGAATAAGCTCTACCAATAATAATAATAAATCACTATTCCATTCATATAATTCAGCATAAAAGTAAATTACAACGGTAATACCGTATTTATAGATATGTAAACAAGACTCCACTCCTAATAAAACTCTAATTCCTAATCATTATCTAATATGACTCGCCTAATAAAATTAATAATATTAATACTTATCTACTAAGTATATAATAATGAATACGAGAACAATAACCTGATTCGTATCAATACTCCCGCCCCAAAAACACCTTGTCATCAAGGTGTTGCTTTAAACGATGTTGACTTCGGGATCCTCATTCTTAGTTGAATCTCTTTTGTAGGCATCAAGTATAAGTAGTAGTTATGAAAATTTCTCACGAACACTCACTAGCTGACAACAAGAGTGTGTGTTTTAGTCGTATCTGACTTGTGCTATTTCAAGGAAATAGGCGCGTATTTATAGAAATATATGCAGGGTTTCCTGCAACACAAGAATGCGATCTTATGGCTCATGACGATCTACGTAGTGGACATCTAAGAGAGGAGACAAGAATGACATGTAACTATTATGTTCATGGAATGCTCCATGAACGTCGCCTATATGTATTAGCGGGGTGTTATTAACACTGCCTCTCATCGAATGAGGTAGTGACACATGATGTTTGTTGCAATGGTCTTAGGGATAAGATCCCAGTCCTTTTTGTGTATGGATTCCCTTATTAGGTCAGGTCTTGAAGTGCTCGGCCTGCCAGGCGAGTTGTGACGTCCCTAGCCCTAGTGCATTTGTTTTGGGCCTATTATGAGTGTATGGGCTTTAGCTAGTTAGGCTAAACGTCCCATATGCTATCAAGTCCTCCCGGTCCATTAGTATATTGATTGTGTGGGAGATATGGCGATGGACTCTTTCCTGAAGATGAGTTGTCCTTTAAAGTCCATGACGAGACATTTTTCCCTGGCGGCATGGAGCCTTTGATGCGTGCCCCGGCTAAGAACTAGGGTATCTGTGCAACTAACTGCAAGTTATGAGTAGTTTGGAAGATTTTCCACCCTAGGCCTGTTGTGTTTTTAATACTGCGTGTCAGGCCTGGGCTCTGACTAGGCCGTAAGTAGACTTTGGTCATTTCCAAATCTTTTCCATTTAAGGCTTGAAATGTTCCTCGGGTTGTGTTGGTGGACGCCTTGTATCTGTTTATGTTTGTATTGTCCCTTCGTGATCTTTATTTTAATTCTTGAAATCAATCTTGATTTTTGTTGCCAGTTGTTTGCGTGTGTCTCACGCGTTTTGTCTTGGCCTCGTTTGGCCTTATGATATTTGGACATGTGTCTTATGGGCACCACCTTTTTTCCCATAAAAGGGAATGCCTTCGGTTGCTTTGTGAATTACCAAGGTTATAAATAACGTGAGGCGTGGCGTGGTGGCATGGCCAAGCTTCACGCCTTAGGAGCCATGGCGAGCCATGTCGTTTTTTAAGGCGTGACTTAAAGCAGCAAAAATATGAAAATATTTATAAATTTATATATTTATATCATATTTCAAATATATTGAGTTTACGATAAGTGTCATACATAAGGAGTAAAGTCAAGAAACTATCTTTATCTTTGTATGTAATCTTTTTCATTTCTATAAAGAAAAACGATTTTTATCGTAATTGAATTCAAAAAAGCCTCCACGCATCATGTCTTATCGCGCTTTATCACGTTTTTCACTTCTCATCTCACGTCACGCCTTAAGCCTACGCCGTAGTCTATTGCCTAGCGTGGAGGTCATGTCTCACGCCTTTGGGAGACCTTAGCAGCGCCATGACGTGCCTTTTAAAAAAAACCTTGTGAATTACACAAAGTTTTTCATAAAGAATTTTTCCCCTTATTTCTTTAGTGTCATACATATCTCTTTTAGAGATACACATATTTCTAAGTGCCTCTAATAAGCAGATGTGAGTAAAAGCTTTGTTCTCTTTTTTTTCAAGAGTTTACAAAACTATTTTTGTGTCCCAAGTTTACATTGTTGGTGGACTTCGGGTCGATAGACCACTGGTGTTGAGTTCATGTTTGTAGTTTGAGGAAGTTCCTCCTTGCCAAGAGGGAGTGCCTCAAACAGGGACGGACTCGGGATTTTTAAAAAGGTCTTGCACAAAAGAAAAGTTGTGCTAACTAAAGTTACACCGTAAAAAACGAAACAGGCAAAAAAAATTGGGGGTTGCACATACCACAAAAACGGCAGTTTTGAAATCTTTTTGCATTTCGTGACCTAAAATCGGGTGTAGCTCGTGCCACACCCGGCATCCATGTAGGTCCATCCCTGGCCTCAAATGCCTTTCTTGAGGAGGTTATTGTCTTGATGATTCTGTTCTTGAGACTATGAGTTTTGTCAAGGTGACTCTAGTTGCATTGTTGAGAAACTTAGATGTTTCATCGAAGAGCCAAGGTAAGATTGATCACCTTAGTATGAAACTTAGATGTGTGGGTTGCTCGACCATCCTTATAAGGATTCACATGTTTTACCTCATGGCATTTGTCACATAGCAAAACAAACAAGGGAGCTATTTCCCTTGAGTGATCATAAAAATTCTATCATTGGTGATCTTATTTTAACTACTTATAATGCACAAAGGCAAAAAAATGGACATTAAAAACACTAAGACACTTAAAACTTGAAAATTCAAACATACAAATAAACAAACATATTGTACAGCCAAATTTAACACAACCAATTAAAACATAATTAAATACATTTAAGTAATAGCAATACAAGTTAAAAAAACAACGTTACAACTATTTAATGCACAAAGATATTAAATCAACATATATAATTAATAATCATATTAAAATACCCTCTTACTCGGAAGTATAATAATATTTTCATATTATATAATTTAAGCAAGCTACAACATAATTCAAAGTATAAACTAATTAAACACACTAATTTGTTATTTTTAAAACATCCATAAAATGAGAAGTACATGTTATTGTACACACAAAGCTTCACATTGTACAAACTAATAAAACACCTAAAGCTTCATACAATTTATGTGCTAACAAGTTGATGGTACATATAGTTTTGAAAACCGGAGCGGACCAACGGGTTCAAGCGGGAACTAGAGTCGCCACCGATTTGGCTAGCCAATAAAAGCCGTCCAAAAACGATCCGAAAAAGACTGGTCAGACCGATAAAAACGATTGAACCGAGCCTGACAGGACGAGGATCATTTTCTTTTTGTTTTTCTCCGGTAATCATAAGCTGCAACGAGCGAGTACCCTGATATTCATCTTAAACTATGAGGATCTTATAATATAACTAACAGAGAAGGGTACAAATAATATTCAAATGTTGTTAATGATCATTTTAGAGGTGTTTAGTATATCGTAACATGTTTTTTCTTTACTAATTTTTGTTAACATCAGTTCAATTGGTAAAATAAAATTGTTGGATGTGGAAAATGGTAACTAATTTCTTTAACAATAGTATAATCAATATTTGTGATCATTCTGGAATAAAACTCATCAAACATCTTTTCTTATACTCCTCAATGGGATTGCTGAAAGAAAACATAGACACATATTCAGTGTTGTCAGAAGTCTTATGTTTCAAGGAGGGATTCCTTTAAATATGTGGAATGCATGTATTTAAATTGTTGTGTATCTTATTAATCGGTTTCCTCCTTTGCTCTCAATGGAATATTTATCAAAACTATAGAATACTTTAAACAACCAAAACTCTTAATATAAGAAAGCTTGGGGTTTATTAATAACCAAACTCCTTAAAGAACCAATGATGAATGGAGAGCTACACCCAATGATGAAGTAATACATACAAAGTCCACCTAATCAGTAAAGCTTCATACAATTTATGTGCTAACAAGTTGATGGTACATATAGTTTTGAAAACCGGACCGGACCAACGGGTTCAAGCGGGAACTAGAGTCGCCACCGATTTGGCTAGCCAATAAAAGCCGTCCAAAAACGATCCGAAAAAGACTGGCCAGACCGATAAAAACGATTGAACCGAGCCTGGACGAGGATCATTTTCTTTTTGTTTTTCTCCGGTAATCATAAGCTGCAACGCGCGAGTACCCTGATATTCATCTTAAACTATGAGGATCTTATAATATAACTAACAGAGAAGGGTACAAATAATATTCAAATGTTGTTAATGATCATTTTAGAGGTGTTTAGTATATCGTAACATGTTTTTTTTTCTTTTACTAATCTTTTGTTAACTCAGTTCAATTGTAAAATTAAAATTGTTGGATGTGATAATGGAACTAATTTCTTTAACAATAGTATGAATCAATTTTGTGATCATTCTGGAATAACTCATCAAACATCTTGTTCTTATACTCCTCAATGGGATTGCTGAAAGAAAACATAGACACATATTCAGTGTTGTCAGAAGTCTTATGTTTCAAGGAGGGATTCCTTTAAATATGTGGAATGCATGTATTTAAATTGTTGTGTATCTTATTAATCGGTTTCCTCCTTTGCTCTCAATGGAATATTTATCAAAACTATAGAATACTTTAAACAACCAAAACTCTTAATATAAGAAAGCTTGGGGTTTATTAATAACCAAACTCCTTAAAGAACCAATGATGAATGGAGAGCTACACCCAATGATGAGAGTAGTACACAAAGTTCACCTAACATTCCAAAGACTGTTAATGATAAAGTGAATGGTACCACAATTTATTTCTATGGGTGTAAAAAGCATCCTTGAGGGCACTTCTTAAATTATTCTAAATCCTTCTGATTTTAATGATGTTGCAAATGAATTTCTTTCTTTTGATTCTTCAAATTAGAAAAAGGTGGTTTGCAACCTGGTGAAACTAGGAAGTCTAGTAGGACTACTAAAATGCATGCTAAGTATAATGATTATGTTGTGAATAGCATTGTTAAATATGGTCTTGAGGAAGTGGTTAAATATTATATTCTCAGCACAAGTAACTATTGTTTTTTCTACTTCTTTGAATAAATCTAATGAACCTAATGCATATTATGAGGTTTTAACTGATAAAAATTGGGTAGACGTAATGAATGTTGAAATTGAAGCTTTGAATAGAAACAATACCTGGACTTTTAATGATCTTCTTTAAAGAATATTCCTATAGGATGTAAATGGATATATAAAATAAAATAAAAAGGCATCTAGTGAAATTGAGAGGTATAAAGCTAGACTTGTTAAAAGTTATATAGTCAAAGAAAGGGTATTAACCTTTAGTCATGTTGTTAAAATAACTATTGTTTGGTATTTAATCAATATTGTTGTTCAAAATGATTGGCCTATGTATCATTTTGATGTTACTAATGCTTTTTTATATGGTGATTTAACTGAAGATGTATATATGTCTATGCCTCTTGGTTTGTGTGATTAGAATGAGTCTAAGGTTTGTAAGCTTAATTAATTTTTGTATGGACTTAAGCAAACACCTAGACAATGAAATGATAAGTTAGTGGCTACTCTTACTAATCATGGTTTTGTGCATAGTAAATTTAATTTTCTGTCTTTTAAGGGTTCTAGAAAACCTTTTATGGCTTTTTTAATTTATGTTGATGATATTTTTTATTGTCGAAAGTAATAAATAAATTGGCAGTTTTAAAGTTTTTTCTAAAAAGCAAGTTTGGGATAAAGTATTTAGGAATTTTAAAATATTTCACAGGCATTGAAGTTTTATCAAATGACAAAGGAATTTGTTTATCTCAAAGGAAATATTGTTTAGAACTTCTTCATGAGTTTGGTCTTCTTGCTACCAAACTTGTTTCAAATCCTTTACCTGAAAACTTTGTATCAAATCACAAAGAGTGTCAAGATGACAAGCATGTAAGAAATATTATAAATTATCAAAAGCAAGCTGATCAATGACTGATTTATTGGGCTCATACTGGCATACCTTATTCAGTGCATTGTTTGAGGTAACACACGCATGCTCCTCTTGAGTCTTATCTTAAAGTTGCTTTAAGGGTTTTGAGATACCTTAAAGGTTCTCCAAGGTTATAGGGTTTAGATTAAAAAATCTGGTAATCTTGGTCTTAAAGTTTACATTGATTATGATTGGGCAAAATGTCCTATTATCAAAAAAATAGTGTTTGGTTTTTGTGTTTCCTTAGGTGATTCATTGGTTTCCTAGAAAAACAAGAAGACTTTTTCCAGGTCTTCAGCATAAGCTGAGTATGGATGCATGGCTTAAGCTACATGTGAAATCATTTGGTTATGTAATGTTCTTAGTTAGTTAGGTGTTTCTTATGTTTTGCATATGGATATGCATTGTGATAATAGTTCTCCATTTCAGATAGGTGTTAATCTTGTATTCCATGAAAAATCAAATCATTTTGAGATTGATTTTCATTTGGTTACACAAAGTAGTTGTTGCTATAAAAACTATAAAAGTTCATACAACATATCCGATTGATGGTATCTTTACCAAGGGTTTGGATGTGAAGCAAGATAAGTTGTTATGTGGAAATTCAAATTTGAAAGATATGTTTAAGGTGTAAGTTTGAGGGAGTGTGTTAGAGTATACCATCAACTTACATTTGATGTAAAATGTTACACGTTAACAATTGAAAGTTATTTCTACAAGTTTCTTATGTTTTCTAACTATCCTAAACTTAGAGGACTTGTTTTGTAAGTTTTTATATTGTAGTGACTGCAGTGGAAAGTTATGCAAAATCTAGGGTTGTTTGGTCATAATTATCACATTATTTTCTCACACACAAAAGTTCATCTCCTTGGTTTTATCTTTAGTGTTTATTGTCTTACTCGTTCGACTAATCAACTGTTTTGATCCAGTTATATTATTTTGTGAGTGTTGTAGTGAGGGTTACTGTTTATGAGTTTCCATGTTTAAGGTTGCACTCGTTTGATGACAATCTTGTTTCTTTTCTTGTATTATACTTTCAAATAATTTGAACTAAGAGGTGGTTGGTTGAGTTCATTAATATATGTTTATATTTTGAACAACTCAATCTTTTAAATATTTTATCAAGCGAGATCCACAGTTTTCTAGTTGGTTGCGATGCAACCACAAACTTCTTCTAAAACAACTTTGCCTCCATCATTTTTTATAATATCATTGGCTTTGTTCTTGTCCGGATGGATGGACTTGTCGCTCGAGATTCTTCTTTTCTTTGACCGTTGCTTGTATCAATTTGTTATTCTTCTCTTTTACCGTTGCCTCTATTGCTTTGTAGAACTTGTCAAAAACCAATGAGAAGTATTCACGCCCTTGTGTAATATGTTCCTCCACTTTAGATTGGAACCTTGTTATACTTTCCTCCAAATTTGATTGTCACTGCGTTAGACTTTCCTCCCAGTCAGATTGAAACCCTTTCATCTGTTAGCTGTCAATTAGTTGTCATTAGTCTTAGTTATAAGATAAGCGTGACAACTGTATGATTTGTCAATCATGATTGTCAATCATTAGTTAATGTAATAGTTGTCCTTATCTCTTTTGAAAACTCTCAATAAGAAACTTGTCGTCGTCACCAAATTACTCTCTTTTGAAAACTCTCAATAAGAACCTTAGTGTTTTCGTGGGTTATTGTTATGCAAGGGATACAAGTGTTTAATTTGGGTGATATGTTTTATTTTATGGGTAGATGGTGGTGGTTAGATCTGGGAGGATTGATCGTGATGGTTATGGATCTGAGATAGAAATGAAATGGGATTTGAGGATATGATATGTTGTTAGTGTTATGTGTTTGTTTCTTTTGTTTTGTTGTGTTTGAGACTCATGTTTGTTTTTCTTAAAAGGGTGTCACTGAAAAGAAAATGATGGGCACTACATGGTGAATGGTGTTACTAGCAACTAATGTTTGATATGGTCCAACCTACAGTCCAAAATATAGACAATTAATGGAGAGAATTATTAAATGGGAAGAATCAGAGAAAAGAATATGATGGACATACTAGTACATATATCTTCGTCGAACTATTTGACAGCCAACAAAAAAAACATTTTATTTTATTTTTATTATATCTTTGAGAGAATACTTTGAATTATTCTCCGTTATAGGGATACTTTGAATTATCCCGTAATTTGTGTTGGTGATTTGTGCTAAGGTCACAAATCCGCACGACTGCTATTTTTTCTCTTTTCTAGTTTTCTACTCCAGTCCGAGCTTTTGCGATTTCGTCGCTCGGACTGCGGGGGAGTGTTAGCTGTCAATTAGTTGTCATTAGTCTTAGTTATAAGATAAGTGTGACAACTGTATGATTTGTCAATCATTATTATGATTGTCAATCATTAGTTAATGTAATAGTTGTTCTTATCTTGTGTATGAGGTGTATCCCAATCTCATCCTTATCCTAATCTCCTTGTAATCTATAAGTACCAACCATGTGTTGAGGAATGAAATACGAAATACATTACCATTTTACATCATCGTCTCTGCAATATCAATCAACTTATCTTCAAAGCTCTCGGCTGCCATTAATTCTGAATTACGATGGGATGAACATTAACTCCGACGATGAAGACTAAATTCCGGCGATCTAATCAGTAACTTGTTTTTTTATACCTTCGGAATCGAATCTGATACCAATTTGATATGAGCGGAATCGATAATGAGATAAACGATTAATAAATAACAAAGATAGAATAATCAGTGTTTGAGGGATCGAACAAGCTCTCTCAATAATCTATACTATCTATAATGGAAAAAACTACAAGCTTTGAAAGTGGAAAAATTAAGTAATCTATTTATGGAAACTATAATCAATGTTTTGGAAACCGGGTCTCTACCCGGTCGAGTCATCGGGTTACCGGTTCGACCACCGGGTCAACCAGTTTGACCACCAGGTCAACTCGGTCTTCCACCGGGTCAAATCGGGTTTCGAAAATATAAAAACCGATTTAATTTGACCCGTTTTCGACCGGGAACGATTCAACCAATTGAACCGGCCGGGTCGACCCTGGTTTCAAAACAATATGTTTAATCCCCAAATCTTCAAACTTTTATTATTTTTCGTTTATAACCCATAAAATTTGTTTTTATCACTACAAGTAACTGCCGTTATAAAATCTCGTTGCTATGCGCGGGTACTCGTCTAGTGATATTTAATCACTAATCCATTCATATAATTCAGCATAAAGTAAATTACAACCCTACTGTTTATAGGTTTCTACACAAGGCTGCATTTCTAATAAAACTCTAATTACTACTTATATAAAAGAGTAGAAATTGGGATGCGTGCATTGCTTAATAAAATATTCACCATGAATAAAATATTTACATCACCCATTATGTGCATTGCTTAATAAAATATTCACCATGAATAAAATAATCATATCACCCCCATTGCCGATTAAGGGGGTGTTTGCATTTGCGTTATGAATTGGATTATCTCTGAATAAGTAACTATTGGTGTTTGGCAATCATTTTAAAATAATTGATTATATGCGTTTCTAAACCATCAAAACATCATTTTGTATAATTCAAAGATGATGCGCTTTTCCAAAACGCAAAAAGTGATTTCATATGTGGCTCACAAAAAGCAAGCATAATTGTCTATATCACCCCTTTCATTTTATTTTCATGTAGCCTTAACTTTGTAATGCAAATGTATATTTTTGTAATTTTACTTATTAAGTGACAAAATACTAACATTTGTCAAACGCTAAAAAATCTGATTATCTGATTATTGCGATATCAAACAACATAATCAAACCCAAACACTACTTTTCAAAATCACGTTTTGTAACAGCTGATATCTACTGATTATCCGTTTTTAAAACGCATAATCTATTTTAAATAAGCAAACCCAAACACCACCTAAAAAAGTTAACGAGAATAAAAAAATCAAACCACCAAACCATATTACTGTAAATAAAAAAATAAAAGAATTTTCAAAATGCACCCTGAACTTTAACCTATTTACGATTTTTTTATATAACAAACTTTATTTATCAAATTTGGAGCGCGTATCTATCGATTCATTCGGGAAAAAAATATCGTTGAAAACGGTCGTCGAATTGCGAACAAAATGAGCCCAATATTGCAATGCTTTCGACATGCGTACGATTTTATAAAAAATGTTGAAGTTTAATATATATTTTAAAACCTTTACGGAAATAGTCTTTGAGGTTATCGGTTCGTTTCAAGGTGAGTCCCAACGACTGACAAATAGTATTTGGCGTTATCAAGCCGTTGAAAAAATAGGCCCACGCGCTCCGCAGCAGCGCGCGGGTGACAAGCCTCGTTCCTAATCATAATTTAATAAGACCCGCATAATAAAATAATATTAATAATTATTTACTAACTAGATAATAATAAATACGAGAATAATCATATGAACCATATCATAATGGGTATGTTTGGCGTAATGGGCTGGAGGTGGGGCTGGGGCTAGGGCTAGGGCTGGGGCTTATATTATAAGCTAAAATTAAAATTTGTATTTTTTAAAACTTGTTTGGCAAATGGGCTGGAGCTGGGGCTTATTATTGTAAAATTACTAAAAAAGACATAATTAAATAAATTTTTGTGTATGTTAGATATTTTTAGGGGTATATAAGTAATTTTTTGTTCATAAGCCTCGGGCTAAAGTTTTTAGCCCCTTTTATGGGGTTGGGGCTTATAGAAGCTTATGACTTCATAAGCCCGCGTGACAAACGAGGCTTATTTTATAAGTCGGCTTATTTTAAAAGCCCAAGCCCCGATAAGCCCCTATAAGCCCTTATCCAAACACACCGTGCAACTCATCCAATATCTTATTATGTTACCTTGTTCAAAAGGGAAACGAGCAAGATCTTCATTAAAATATAGGTCTAATAAATCAGCATTCCTACCCTGTAATACAATATGTATATATAATGTCTCAATAGTGAATATTAGATAATAGTGTATATGTGGAAATCAAATTGAAAGGGTTCTTACCATCACAGTATACAAACTTGTTACATATGCCACTTCTGACTCAGCAAACCCGATGAATGCATTCAATGTCTAACAATGCAAGAAAAAAATTATTCGACAAATTGTAATATTTGAAGGGAAAAATAAGGAAATTGTTAGATATTTACTTACCTTATGGAAAACATCAAATAAGGGGCCATCATCTGCAGAGGCAGTTAGTTCCTGTTTAACCTTTTTAAGACCCTTGATAATGGCTTGCATTTCTTGTGCTAAATACTTTAATGGTATCTGAAAGAAAGGATATTGGAATATATGATTTGTTTACAAAAGATTAACAAATCAAATTTCGAGAAAATAGGTGAACGTGTACCTTAGTTGCAGCCTCGAGGCTAACAAGATCCACATGAAAATCTAAAAGGGCGGGTGACTTAGAAGCAAGAACCTATAAATCAATGATATACTTACTGAATTTTTGAGAAACCAAAGGTGCGTAGATATGAATAGTTAATCTATAGTTACACATACCTTGTCGAAATAATGCATTGAAGTCATCTTGTTGTTCGAAGCACGTGTATCAGTGAGTTTTAAAATACTCTCCAACTTGAAACCAGTTGGAGAACCTGCAAATTAATCAGGCAAATTATATGGAAATATCTAACTTGTCAGTTTTCCCAAGTTTCAACAAAGAAGAAAAAAAGAAGAAGAAACGACGAAAAAACGTAAAAAAACGAAAAAAAACGTGAAAAAACAAAAAGGAAGTTTGTCGAAAATATATCAAAGTGAATATCTATAGAAAGATAATTAAATGTTCGTCGTGATAGTATATTTTGTTCGCTTAACGATTAACGGTTTAGGAGATATTAATATTTTATAAAAAATGATAAAATAGGTTTTGAGTTTAATCTCATCTATTGGATCAAAATGGAGATGAAGAGTGAGGATTAATCCTTTGTA
>BQNB010178192.1:2470-12894 GCA_026074375.1 Tanacetum coccineum
CTTTCTTTCACGTGGTGTAGATCTAGAAGCAAGTTAAATTTTAGTAAGATAGATTGGTTAAAGAATCCTCTTTATATTTCCATGTAATCCTTTTCTAGCTCCTTGCTAGCGTTTTAATATATGTTGCTGTTCAAAAAAAAAACTCTCATTTCATTAAAATAACCACTTTATGCAAAATATACCCTACTAAATACCCTAGGGGTGAGCAAACTGAACCGAAAACCGACCCGACCCGACCCGACAAACCGAGCCGAACCGAGCTTATTCAGTTCGGTTTTCGGTTTTGGATTTCAAACCCGACATTTTAGTCGGTTCGACCCACTAAACCGAACCGAGCCGAGCCGAACCGAGCTTATTCGGTTCGGTTTCGGTTTATATAGGGTTCATTCGGTTCGGTTCTCGGTTTGCAAAATCCCGTTATTCGGTTTCGGGTCGGTTTCGATTTTCTTCGGTTCGGGTCGGTTTCGACCCAATGCTCACCCCTAAAATACCCTACACACGCTCACAACCAAAATAAAAAATAATAAAAACATTACACTTTTTACCACTCATCATTGGTGAGTGGCTCACCATTCACGTACACACACTCATGTGTGACTTTTTGGAGTGGAGTGGAAAGTCACTCGTGACTTGATAACTCACTCGTGACTTGGGAAGCCACTCTGCCCAGCCTAACAAAAGGAATATCATACTTTCTAGGGGTGGCAAGATAGGTGGGTAGTATTTGGATAAGTTCGGTTCAGATTTAGATGAGTTTTGGTCATTTCTTTAAGAAAATAAACAACCATTTTTTTAGTAAAATAAAAAAAGAAGAAAAAAAAGTAAAAAAAAATTACCTGCTAGATTCGTCGAGACACGTTTGATATTTAAGAAGACTGGACTCATTTTTAACACGTATTTATTCAACTAGACTCACATTTAATAGTTAGAACAAGCGTGATTGCCCGCGCGATGTTGCGGGGCGTTAATTTTTTTTGTGCTGATTTATTTTTTCGGTCTCATGTTTTATATTTTGTTTTTTTTCTTATATGGGCTTATTTGTTGGGCCTTATGTTTAAAGAGTTTTTTTTTTGTTGCTATTTAGGTTATTTTTTTATGAGATTTGGGTAAATATGTGTTAAGCATGATTGCTCGCGCGTTGATGCGGGGCGTTAATTGATGCGAGGCGTTAATTTTTTTTTAATTTATTTATTTTGTGCGGGTTTATTTTTCCGATCTCATGTTGAATAGTTTTTTTTATACGGGCTTATGTGTTAGGCGTCATGTCGTGGGTATTTTTATATCTGAATAAATCAGTACTTTTGTATTATTTTTTCCTATTTTGTGCCGAGCAATTTTTTTATATTATTTTGTGCGTATTTATTTTTTCGGTCTCCATGTTTAATTGTTTGTTTTTTTTATATGAGCTTATGTGTTTGGTCTCATGTCGCGGATATTTTTTGATCTGAGTAAATAAGTACTTTTGTAATTTTGTTTCCTATTTTGTGCCGAACAATTTTTTATATATTATTTTGTGCGGGTTTATATTTTTCGGTCTTCCATGTTTAATTGTTTGTTTTTTTTATATGGACTTATGTGTTTGGTCTCATGTCGCGGATATTTTTTGATCTGAGGAAATAAGTACTTTTGTAATTTTGTTTCCTATTTTGTGCCAAGCAATTATTTTATATATTATTTTGTGCGGGTTTATTTTTTCGGTCTCATGTTTAATAGTTTATTTTTTTTATATGGGCGTATGTGTTTGGTCTCATGTCGGATATTTTTTGATTTGAGTAAATAAGTACTTTTGTAATTTTGTTTCCTATTTTATGCCGAACAATTTTTTTTTTAAAGTTGCCTAATTAAAGAAAAAGAAAAAAAAAAGTCAAATGGGCCGGCCCAAAGTGGGAGCCCATTGGGCCGAGCACTGTAGCACGCATGCCAAAATGGCAGAATCATAATATATGTATATAACAAGCAGGGTTACCCACGCGTTGCCGCGGGACGTTAATTTTTCGCGCGTTGTTGCGGGCCATTGTTATTATTATTATTTTTTTTAAATTTTGTGCGTGTTTATTTTTTCGGTCTCATGTTTAATAGTTTGTTTTTTTTCTTATATGACCTTATGTGTTGGGCCTCATGTTTAAAGGTTTCTTTTTTGGTTATATGTTTTTTTTTTGTGCAGGTTTATTTTTTCGGTATCATGTTTAATAATTTGTTCTTTTTTCCTTATATGAGTTTATGTCCCGCGCGTTGTTGCGGGGCGGTAAAAAAAATTATACTTTTTTTTGTTTTTTTTTTTTTGCGATATTTTTTTTGTCTCATGTTTAATAATTTGTTTTTTTATATGGGCTTATGTGTTGGGCCTCGTGTTTAAAGCTTTGTATTTTTTTGCTATATGGTTTTTTTTTAAATGACACTGTTTAATGCAATTTAAAATTGTACGTTTGTGACTATGTCGATTATTTTAAAGTTGAATCGGTACTTTTGTAATATTTTTTCCCCCTATTTTATGTCAAAAATTACAAAAAAAAAAAAAATTAGGCCGGCCCAAAGTGGGAGCCCATGGCCAAAAAAATTAAAAAAAAAAGTTTAGGCCGCCCCAAAGTGGGAGCCTAGGCCCAAAGCATTGTACAGTAGAAGCACTGTAGCTTCTACTGTACAATGCAAAATGTATGTATTATAATATATAATAAAGTTGTCTCACATCTAAACTTATATGTGAAATCATTTCATATTACTAAAAATTACGCCATTTTGATCATTACTTTTTCATAATTTGAGTAGTGAAACTAATATATGCATAATGAAACACTTTTTAATGGTGAATTAAATCAAACTATTGTTGAATGTAGAACTAACTGGTTAGTTAAGGGAAATACCAAAAAATATGATGTAGAAAAACATGTATCAAAATGATGCCAATTTTAGTGATGTCTTGATGCAATCAAAAGAAAACACTAAATTGTTAAGGACATGATACAAATGAGATAGATTAACGTTTTTCTAGTTAAACGACGTACTTTTTGAAGATTTTGCATATAAGCTTAAATGTGAGACAGTCACATATTCACTTTCCTTATATATAATTTAACGTATTAGTTACTCCGTAATTATAGACATTAAGATCCGCCCTTTCATCTCTTCTTAATCACATCGAACTTGACTTTAAAGAATAATTTAAGCTAGTGACTAATACAAAGTATCTCACGGCGAATAATATAATTTGACATGGTATACGAGCTCTAGTCCGATCCTCATATCTGGTCGTCCACCTTGAAAGGCAGCCTTAACACCACCCCCTTCAAACTCTAGCAACCGCCGTTTATCTGTACTAAAAAAATAACAAAAACATGAGTTGAATGTTTTGCTCATAACTCCTAAACCGCAAGGAGTTAACTGATGATGTCAATGGCATGGCATCGTAATTAAATTCCGAATAAAACCATACCAGAATAGCAATTGCAGCCATATGGACGTGCTGTCATGCATAGGAGCAAGAAGTTGCATTAGGAAAACAACAATCGCTCACTATTTTGCTTATAACTCTTAAACCGCTTAGCGTTATATGACATTGTTAGCGGTCATGGATTCATAATTAAATTACGAAGAAAAGCATACTGGAATCGTTGCCTCCACCGGTCAGATGCTCTGTCACGCGTTGTTATAAGTATAGACAGTCATCGAAAAGAAAACATAATCACACTTTTTTTGGATTACGTGACTAGGTACCTATCATAATCTTGATTTTTTTATCAAGATATATATCTTCATTTTTGTTTATTATAGCTTAAACTCCCAATCAAGCTTTTACGATTTCGCCTCTCAAATTACAGGGAGTATTAGGTGATATATTATAAGGCCCGAGCCGGTGTGTGGAGTACGGACCAATTTGAGAGTCATAACCCGGGTACATCTCCTCGTTGGCACATGCATATAACTCTTAAAACTCGTTATGTTTAGCTTGAGCCGGTTTGTTACTTGTCTCATCAATATCTCTTTCTCTTTGAGTTGGCTCATTTTGTTCCTTATTTGGAATAATATAGCTAAGATCATTATGGCACGATGTCATGTCACTCATCTGATGTTGTGTTGTGTTATGTACTACTGGCGGAGGAGGATTTGGTTCACCATGGTTATACCATGTTTGATAACTTGGGTCCTACTCTTTTCCGAAAATATGTTTTTGATTTGTCATTGTGCGTATGTATTATTTGTTATCAAGTTTTATTATTTATATTTTGCCGACTATACCTAGAACAACACTAATAGGCAGTCTACCCAATCAGATGTAGATTCGTTGGTAAATAGGGTGTCGATCATTAAGGGAGAGAACGTTAAAAATTAATTATCAGTATTTTAGTTATCTAAGTTAGTCCTAATTTATTCTATGTTATACCTAAGTTAAACCTAAACTGATAGTAAAAGGGGGTTTTCAGCCTGAGAGACTGGCACGAGTTTTGGTTTACCAAGACTGAGATTGGGTGAATAACACATACAAATTTGATAGTTAGAAGATAGAGAAGCGGTCAAGCCTTATGTAAGAAAAACGTATTAACCATATTTAATCTAATAAAACGCAAGTTTTAGTTTTGTGCAATGATTGTCTTATCTCGTTGTCGATATATCATTCCTAGATTTAGGCGGTACTTCTTTCTAAAACCTAGACATGGCAATGTTGTCACTATTAACCACATCCGCATAAAGAAATCATGGCTGGTTATAATCTATCTAGGAGACAATACTGGTGAATATTGAAACCTAGCTCATCGAGACTCTACCCACTTATGATCAATCAAATTATATATGTTGGTAGTATATGGTCCATAGTGATCCAAGCAAGGTCGTAGGATGCATTTGTAATTCCTAAGTCACCACTTAGCTATACCACCCTTTATAACCAGGGGAAACACTAGAGAGTTAAATTTGTAGTCCTATAGTTCCAGAGTCACATATAACCTATATGCAGTTTTATCCCAAACTTAGATTACTTGGTCCGTCTTACTAGATCCAGTTGAATGATAAATTAAACCACATAATCAAACATAAACGAATATGAAGTTATAAACATAATCAACACACAACTTATAAGAAGCAATCGAGATAAACATAAACCAAACGTTAAATTATCATAAACATGGCTAATAACTAAAGGTATTAGCCAATAGCCATTGTAACGAATACAAATATGATAGACGAACGATTAGGGTAAACTAACCAAGTTAATGAATGATACCAAAAACCAAACACGTATTTAGAGTATAAGAATTTACAAGGGTTTTCGTATGGATTGAAGGGCGTTGCGAGACCTTTGTTGCTTCTTTTATCTTCTAAAAATCGAATCTGGTGGTTACTGACTTTCTCTCAGTCTTCGGTATAAAAATTGCACACTAAATTCGTATTTAGGGATTGGTATTTATAGCCTCTGGAATTACGTCGATACGCCGTATTGGATATTGTGAATACGACATATTGACGTATTGGTCTTTATATCTTCGTGGTTTCTTGTGAAGTTCAGGCACAGATACGTCATATCTTCCTTAATGGATACGGTGTATTAGATGTCAGAACAGCGGATTCTTGATTTCTTCGTTTAAGCTCCAAAATGCGCGCCTTTTAGTTAAACTTCGCCAATTGCACGATATTTACTCCAAATAACAAATATAAGCAATTAAGTACTAATTCATGCATAAAATAATATAGAACGAGCAATTTAGCTAGGATAAATGATGCTATAAAAGTGACATTATTTGATGTCATCAAATATTCCCCACTTGAATCCTACTTGTCCTCAAGTAGACTTTAGAAAACTTATGAAAATGTATCATAACCTGAGTTTAGGATTTTTCCTTTAAGCAACTTTTTTATTTAATTACCAGCACACAACCAAACACCTCATGAATAGGGAAAATGAAAACACTCAAATCTCTCAGCTAATCTATGTGGTAACATTCAACTAATTTGCTCAATTGCTCGGTTGTGAATAGTATTCTATGATAAGCTTGGCAGGGATACACATCTCCACCACTAAAGCTAAGGAGAGACAAGTCTAAAAGGGTAAATTATGTTATGGTTTAAGGGTTGATCGTTCTTTCCAATCTCTATAGATACCAATATTCCAGAAAAGGTGACAAAACCACACATACACATCCATAATGATGGAATAGACATATGTGATCTCATCTACATAATCTACATCCATAGATGAATGGAATTAGACATATATGATTAGCTCGATCCATAACTCGAAAAAGCTATCTCAGAATTAGGATCTAGTATATCATCACTCCAAAAGTCCGAAACTCAACAAGGAGCCGCCAAAATTCATCATACCCGTCCATAACGATGGAATAGACACACATGATTTGCTCATTATCCCCATTTCGAGAAAACCAAGGACTAGGATGAAGCACAAAATAGATTGTTATAGACTCGTCTAATCTTTTCAACCACTACATCTCATTAAACCAACCTCTAAAAGCGGACTAAAATCCACATACACACCACTCTCGATGAAATAGATACTCTGTAATTGATCTCATATCCTCATTCGACTAAAGACCGCAAGGTTAGGGAATAGATATGGGAAAATAAATTGTAATGTTAAATCAAAAAGAATAAAAACAAAGAATTAAGACTAAACAAATAAGAACAGTGTTGCTTAGTTACTATTCCCGACATCCTTCCCCATGAATCAAGATCTCTCTAAAATCATAGACATAAATATGTATATGATCATAGATCAATACAAAAACTATCCCTAGTTAGGTGTTCTCAGTAATGTCAAAAATCTTTCAATCATCCATAACTTACATACTTTACAACATTATATCTGGCTAAATATCGTACCTACTATGAATACATGAAAATTACATAGTTGGTTTATAATTGAGACCAACTTAAGAAATATATACAACATAACTTATAATCTTTGGGTTGTGTATAACTCTACGTACTCAACGAATAATCGATCCATCAAATAATAATATCGGTTAGCCTAGATGAAACGATTAACTCTACAATCCTCACTTTTATCTATCTTAATCTTTCTCTTCTTCCATTTTTTTTTACTAACTAATACTAAAAAAACGAACTTACTAATGTAAAATTTCACACCACTTCAACGAATACGATACTCTTCAGTGATAACTATTAATATCCGAACATACTAGTGAAACATAGTAAACAACACACTAAAAATAAAAAACAACAACATTCTCTCTTCCCATGCATCTGTCTAATTTTTCCCACCCAAAACCATGGATATAAAATTAATCACGTGCCCAATTGTCCATTGTGTCTAATTCCCGACCCTTACCAGAGATACAAAACATCCACACCATGTACACAGGAAGTACAATCACGTTAGTCCACAAAAGCGACTAGCACCTCGATTCTAGAACTTAATCTATCAAGGATAGGCAAGGTGTAAGTTGTAAACGAAACAAATATTTGGTGTAGAGAAAAAGTAATTGGAATGGCTTCAGCAGTTTTTCTAGGTGTATCTTACTCTAAAAATGAGAATAAACTACGACATAGTGTTATATACGGGGGGTTAACTAACCAGTGAATGTTATGTTATATATCACAACATGTAATAGTTTTTTTGGTTTTCCTTTTCTAGTAACTCCTAGAAAATTTACACAGTTTTAGAAATGTCACTCCATCTATTACTAAATAGTGCTTCTATTTATTGTGTCTCTCTGATAACATAGACATATTCCAAGCCAAGTTCTCAAAGTTATCTCAACAATTCGCTTCGATCTCTCACTCATCTATTATAGGAATTTTGGGTACAAACAAAGGGAAACCGGATAAGGCTAAATTTCTCATAATATCTCAACAAGGATTATGTGTGTCGGTTATATGTCATTCCTAATAATTTCATATCACAAAAAATATGCTAAAAATTTTGATCATAATCTTAGGCATATTATTGTAAAAATATGGATCCAATAGTCTAAGCTGTCCTGAATATTCTCACTCAACCCCCCCCCCCCCCCCACTTGAAATATACAACGACCTCGTTGTATGAATATAACATTAAAAACAGGAAATTAAAAGAATTAGAACGAGAAAATACCCTGAGATTTGCTCGATATGATCCTTCATGTTGCGTTTATGAGCAAGATTGTGTGTTGTAAATGCGTCTGAATACTAGCATGACTACAACACACATGAATTCCAGAAAATAAGCATTCAACCAAATTCATTCTCGTTCAGAAGGTCCCATATAAAAATATAAGAAAACAAATGCAATTCTATCTTCGGTATTTGTTGGTTAGAAAACAAAAATAAAAACCTAAAATGGTATAGGAAGTTGATACGCCGTATCCGTAAACCAGGATACTCCGTGTTGAGACCTGTAAAATGTATCTGGATACGGGTCAGTCGTCTAATACGCTGTATTTATTTAATGAATATGCCGTATAGACTGAACTGACAATAGAGTTTAAAAAAATGCAGAAAATTAAAGACTAGATAACGTCCAGATAGTTAATACGTCGTATCCATTGAGGTTGGATACGTGCAGTCTGGGAAGACAGACTCGATAAAAACTTGAAAATTACATTCCGGGTTGTCTCCCGGCAAACACTTTTGTTTACAGAAAAATCTTTATGTTAGATTTGCCCCAATTTTATGCCATCCTTATAAAACAACTTAGGGTCGAATGGGATGCCAAATAGCATATATAAAAATTTTAATAAGATTTAGTAGCATCCCTTCATTAAGATAATTCCAAGTCACGATATTAACACATAATTCCTTGATAAAAGTTTCAGTTTTGAAAAATTTACTTGATGTATCATGACTTGCTTCCAAAAGCTTATTTGAGCCTTGTGCATAGGCATCAACATCGGTATTTATTACATTAGGTAACGGTCCGATAGATAAATCCCCTAAAGATTGTTTGATATCAATTTTATCATCACCATTGACCATATTCAATTTTAAATCATCGACGTTAAATATCTTATAAGAAAATGAATCATTATCGTATATAACAGTGTAATTCTCATCATCGAAATTGGACAATGATATTTCAATTTTCCAATTAACTTTATCGATATACTAAGGACTTACCGTGGGTTCACATGAGAGCTCTAATTCAAATGTTAACGCGTCATTATAGACTATAGCTGGGAATTCCGTTTTCACATATCTTAGGAAGTGAACGTCTTCATCATACATGATCTTACCATACGTAACAGTTTCCCAGTTATACACCTTACCTTTTCTAAGAGCTTCTCAGTTTCAAGCCGAATATATTCCTCTATAGTAATGTCGGGGTGGTCAATTTCCTATAATAAATTTTCTATGAAAGAAAAAGGTCAAATAGACTAATACGCTGTATTGATGTTAAAGTCGAATACGGTGTATTGGTTTAGAAAAAAAAGTATACACCGTTTCCAAAAAGATGAATACACCGTATTATGTTTTTGACTCAGAAAATTACAACATACCATAATTTTGCGGAAAAACACACAAACACACAAATATGCAAAATATACAATTGATGTGCTGCCGTGTAGGGTCAATTTATTGATTACTAAGTTTTAAAGTTATATTTAGCCGATTTATCCTAAAACAACACTTTAACAGGCAGTGTACCCGATCAGGTGAAGTTTCGTGGTAAGTAGGGTGTCGAACACAAAGAGCGAGGTTGTTAACCTTATATTCTATTAGTATTTTAATTAATCTAATTAAGTTAATTCTAATTACTTGTTAAACCTATGCTAAACCTAGTTCGAATGATAATGGTAGGTTTTTAGCCTGAGAGACTGGCACATGTTTTATGGTGACAATAATCAATTCAAAACACAATAAACATGCAAGAAAAAAAATCAAAAGATAAAAGAGCGGTACAAGCCAAATGATAGAAAACTGTATTAGCCATATTAAATCCAATTAAATGCTGGTTTGTTTGTTTAGTGAAATGATTTATTATCTTGAAGCGGCATATCGTTCTTAAGACTTAGGCGGGACATCATCCTAAGACCTAGACACATTAAATCCTGTCAAAATTAACGTATCCGCATAAAGCATCCTTTTAGTTTAATTATAATCAAACTAGGGATTAAAGCAATGGTGATGTTGTTAAACCCTAGCCCATCGGGACTTTACCCACTTACTGTTTGACGGTATTTTATATACTGGTAGTTTACTGTTCAAGTCTTTATCAATTAATTAAGAACATACTTATTGAAACATATGGGTCACCTACCAATTCAACTAAGCTCATAATTTAAAGATAAAGATAGAACATTATTTGTGATCCTATTGGTCTAGTAATACAAAACACGATATGGAGAGCTATCCCAGTATCTAGTTCACTTGTTACGCATAACTAGACCCAGTTGAATGATAGGTCGCATATTCAAACACGTAGACAAGTATCATGTGATAAACATAATTAAACTTTCAATGATAAATTAAGAAATCGA
>BQNB010178194.1:0-12894 GCA_026074375.1 Tanacetum coccineum
GTATAAAATGTAAAGTGTACTTATTAAATTTATAAAATTAATAAAAGTACGAAAACTCATAAGTTTACTTAAACCTTAATAATTTACTTAAAGTTTAACGATTAAAGTTTTATTAATAATTCTTTATTTTTTATTTTTTTTATAAATTTGACGGTTGGGCTTTTTCATATTTTATTTTGGTTGAATTAAATTTAGAAGTCAACTTTAACTTTCTAATAACAATAAGAAGAAATCAAAATTGAGCTATCTATTAATTTAATAAAAAAAATCCAGTTATTTAACCTGCATATTCTGTTATTATATAAGAGCTAAAGCAACATGTTTGGTAAAACTTGCCATTGTTTGTTTATGACTAATATCTCTTAATTTTAACTTTTATATTCAAAACACCTTTATTTCCATCATTTTGCTCCGGTTAAAGATGTAATCTTATCTTGTCATGTGCCTAAACCTACTTTTTAGAAATGTGTTTTAACAAACTTATTAATTTTGTGAAGTCAAAGCAATAGGTAAAATGGTAAAAGGTGACAGAGCTTATGATTATGTCGAATTCACCCTGCTTTTACTTAAGTGACAAACTCGCTTTATATAATTTACTGCATGTAACCACTTGCCAATGTCAAAAAGCATTCGCAACCTTTTTCTTTTTTGTCCATTTTTAAACTTCAAAGTTATATAAAGGTATACGTATATGTTAGAAAAAGATATAAGATATACCAAAATTCCCAAGAAAAAAAATTACCATGCTTTACGTCTTTATCATATTATGCTTACAAGACAGAAATTATACTCCTTTCGTCCCGTAATTATTGTTTATGTTTACTTTTGGGATGTTATAAATTAATTGTCTCAATTCTAAAAAATATACATGAAATTTAGATTAAGTTTATCGTATCATTCTCACTTCAAGTTATCATTACAAACTTTAAAGAAGTTATAAATTTATTGCTTATGAGTAAAATTGTCATTTTGAGAAAAGTAAGAGAGAAATATGTAATGATAAATTGATAATGATTTTCTTAAATTATGTGTTTTTTATCCGTGAACAATCATTATGGGATGCAGGGATGGAACCAGAACATAAACTCACCATGTGCATTTAAAAAAAATCGAACAAGACTACATGCACAACGTTTTAGAATCGGCTGCCTTTATAAAAAAAATAAGGTTTTTTTTTAACAAAACTAACGCTACAAAAATAAGTTTTTTCAGGTACACAAATTCTATTGTTTTTTAGCTAGGCTAGAAAATTAGTTTTTTATGGCACACAAATAAAGCTTGTTTCGCAAAGGAGAAGAGTTTTAGATTTTATTTTAAAAGCTATGCTAAGAAAAGGGTAAAAATGTAAACGCTCTATCGTTTCCAAGTTTCAACTATTTATTACTCCCTCCGTCTCAAAATTATTGTTCTCTGACAAAAAACACACAGTTTAAGAAAAGTGCATTTATTACTGTTTTCTTTTTCTTACTTTTTGACAGAATGATAGTATTACCTTTAGCTAATTAATTAAAATCTTCTTTAAATCGTGTAATAATAATTTCAAACAAGGGTAATATAGTAAACTTGATCAAACTTTTTTATTTATTTTTAATAGTGGACAATTAAATTGGGACATCAAAAAAAGAAAACATGGATAATAAAAATGAAATGGAGATAGTACTTATTTATTACTGCTACTTCTAGTTTTGTTGAATATTTACATTATCTCTTCTGAAACATATAAATATTGACAAAATCAATCGAATCGAAAACCGAACTGAATACGGGCCAAACCAAACCGACATAATTCGGTTTGGTTTTCGGTTTTATATAACTACAGTTTTCAGTTTTGTTTTTTCTCGGGTCGGTTTGAGTGAGAACAAGATAACATACATATGACAAATCTAGATATCGGTTTTTTCTATTTTAACTTTGTTTCGTTTCGGTTTTTGCTCGTCTCAACTTAATCTATGGGACCGGAGAGGGGAAAGATGATGTAGGGACTTGAAGAAGTCGGGCGTAGGAACCGTAGGGGGAGGGCGAGGGCGCGGGAGAGGAGAGGGGGCGAGGGGGAAGGCGCGGGCGTGGGGAGCCGCTGGAGGGAGGGAGGAGAGCGTGTTAGGATGTTCTATGTGTGTTGTATCGGAGAATTGGGTGACACTCCGCGGAATGTGAGAGCGCGTGGGGGGTACACCACTAAATGGGCTCAGTTGTTCTTGTTTGTTGGGGGGGGCATAGTTCTCAATTTGTTGAGCTTCTTCGCTAGGACATGTATCTTTTCATGTCGTTCTAGCCTTAGTCATATGGCCGTTATTTCTATAGAGAGATGTACAGAACTACAACTAGCTATCTGTATTGTACACTACTAGATAAGTACTCATTTCAAAAGATTACATTATGAAAAATATACATAGTTCACAGCCACACCACAATTGTCTAGTTAATAGATAATGAGTCCTCAGAATTATACATCACCACATATCTCTACTCTCTCACGGAGCGACTCTGCGCTCTACTCACACATCTACACAGCGTGGAACGCATCACACACATGCCAAATCCAGTGGAGGAGAGAGAGAGTGGGCACACGTAGATACAGTAACCTAATGTCTCTCTCCTAGATCTATCTCGCTGCTATAGCGACACACAACAGGACACACAGACAAAAACCTAAAACACACACAACAATACGACACACCACTGATAACCAGGGTCTGTCTCCCTAATGATGATCAGGCGACGCTCGAACCATACAAATGGGAGACTCGGCGACGTGCGCGAGTGATGAGAGAAAGAGAGGTAATTCACAAACACACCTTCAATATCAACTCTACCTCTGGACGAATCTAGTGACTGTGCGAAACATCTACAATAGCGCTTACACAACACAGAGACATATTCTAAAAAATTATAAACCTATATGGAGGTACTCTGAGGCGGTAAGAGGTAAATTTATCTCCTCTATATTAAGGACTATTTATATGAAATTATATCAATATGTTAAATTTGGGGGTGGGTGACACTAAAAATATTACAGTGAGGAGCTGGAGTGAGTGTTATCAGCTTGTTTGTGTTGTGTTAGATTCATTTTTTGGATGTTTAGAATTATTTAGAGCGGTGGGGGAGGCGAGGATTTTCTCTGAAGGGGTGTATGAGGGGGTTTGTGGAGGTGGGGTAATGGTAGTTAGTTTATTGATGTGATGTGTTATAAATATATGTGTGATTTGTTTATTGTTGGGAGTGTGTGTGAGAGTGAGCAGGTGTGGTGGAGAGTATCACTTATATTATATTGCAACATTATGAGGGGGTCTTTGACTAAAGCTTATAGTAACAACAGGGCACATATCTCTACTCTATCTTGCAGTATTTAAAAAACTATATCCGTGTGCGATGGGGATTGTTACAGGATTGTGCACAATCTACATTATGGACAGGTATATATCCTATTAATACACGAGCTTAATCGGTGGGAGATCTCTGGTACACACATAGTGTGTGGTGCAGAGAAAGGGAGGGTTATATCTCAGGTGGTGGGAGAGAGGAAAGATGGTATCAAAGGGTTGGAGCAGACACACACGGGTAGTGGGGGGGGATGTCTGGGGGGGGGGGGGGGTGGGGGGGGGGAGGGGGGGGGGTGGGGGGGGGCACGGGGATTTATTCTGGAGGGTGGGGTCTAGACACACACAGAAGTATGCACTATGGTGACTCCGAAGCATAGAAGATAATTACGTAGACAATCTATATGGGGGGGTGGGGGGGGTGGAGGGAGTGGATTACAAAGGGTGGTGTGGGCGGTTATTATAGGGGGTGGGGGAGTGGTCGAGCACGAGCGTGAGACATATATTATCTATGTGGGGCACACATTGAGTGGAGGTAGAGTCTTAGCTAGTTCTCTCTTTGGGATAGGGAGTGGGGGGGTGGCGGGGTGTGTTTGTGGAGCGGCGGGCGCGCGACACAACATGGGTTAGGAGGGGGTGAGGGGTGATTAACACGGTACATGGGGGGGGGGGGGGAGGAGGGGTGGGGGGGCGGGTGGGTGATAGTAATATTTTGAATAAAAAAATAAATTTTATTAATAACAGATAATCTGAAATAAGAGGCTCTTAAAAGGAGTAAGACTCTCATTCTCTGAGGATAAGTGATGTTAGAGATTTAGGGGAAATAGTGGGTTCATATATCTCTATGGTTATGGTATCTTTTAGGAGTGTGGAAAGTGTGATTGGTGGTAATTTTGTGGAATGTGGAAGATTTTTGGGATTAAGGAGTTGGTTTTAGACGCTCTTTCTTGCTGGTGAACAGGGATCTCAAGAATTGCGTTATGGCGAAGTTCTCTCAATTTTCTTCCATTAATAACTTACAGGGTACTTTTGTGCTAACGAGGGTTTTCATAACACACATCAAACAATCATCCCGCGAGCGTTGTTTACTTAGGAAGATTGTTGGGTAATGATTGAATTGAACTCATCTAAGTATAAATCGAATTCATGGAACATGTTGGGGTTGCCTTTCGTGGTTTCTCTCGTCTTTGAAATTGCGCAATCATCAGATTTCGCAGCTAAAGAACGTGATATTTGGGTCGACATGAAGGAGTTCCTTTAAATGCTTGGACTGTCGCAAACTTTTCAAAAAAAGTCAGTCTCTAGAATGGGGAGAAATGGTTGAATTATGAAGATGGGTATGATTACCTCTTTGCACGGAAAGCTTATTTGTATTAAGACCAGCCCAAACGGAGAAACATCTTGGAAAGTTTTTTAAAGCTCACACACACGAAAAGGGAAGTTTTTAGTAGGCCTCGTGCCAATGAAATTGTTTATTTGTTTGGTGTCCCCATCCTTAAAGATGTTCCTGAGAAAGATTGTTCTCAGGACTACGAGTCCACTAAGATCAATGAACAGTGCAAATAACCTGAACAACGACGTAGGTAGGATAATGCTATTGAAGTTGGTTTCGGACACATACTTTGGCGCGATAGACGTGAAGTTCACAGGTTTTCTAGCATCAACATGGTGAGTCTAATGATAAGGAGGTAATCGTCTTATCTTTCAATATATACGACTCCACATGACAAAAACGCACTAAATAATAATAACTACGGATAACGTCAACCATCATACCCCTATGCCTCTGTGGTTTCCACAACCTTCCACTTATAACCCAGCATGTAATAATAAATGATATACCCCTGAAGCAGAATCTGTTCGACCTCCCTATAGGTCCCGGCAATAAGTCATTCGAGAGTATTGGTCTATGCCCCCCAATCTTTCATCTAAACGTCTGTTGTGGAGTTATCTCGAATCTCCTTAACACTAGTTGGAATGGAGAAAGTTTAATTATGGGGGACTTCAACGAAGTATTTAGATGTATTGAGTAATGGTGGGGATCCGGTTTTTAATATGTCATAGAGCTAAATACCCTGCGTTTAATAATTCCTTTTATTGTATAATTCAGGTTTAAAACGATATCCCAGGCTGGAAGGATTCTCTTTCACCATGGGCTTTCATCCTCGCTACCACGATGAGGTAAACTTAGATAGGTTTTTTCTTACATGTCCTAATGGTTTAACTTTCACTTTTCACTCATTATCGGCTATCTGTCTGGATCGTTACCTCTCATGACCAATGGGGCGGCGGCCTAGTGGTTTACGCAAGGAAGTCTTTTTTCTGATTCTGGTCCTAACTCTATATCGGTTTTTATCGACTCATTGGCTTGAGGTTCCTGGATTCGAGACTAGAGGTCTAAGATTTGGAAGTTCTTTTACTCAGTTGATGATTCCAATGGAGTGATTCGTTTTTAAAAAAAAAGGCTTCAAAGAGTTGAAGAAAGAGATTCGAGGTCTATCTGGTGGACTTTGGATTTCAAAAGGCATCAGGTAGTGTCTTTCTAAAGATCTTAAATCTAAATATGTGACTGTTGATAAAGTGTTGGACGATCAAGGAGGAGTCCACCGACGACACTTTTCCTTTGGTTTAGTCTCGTTTGGAGTCTTGGAAACAATTACAACGATTTCAATCTTATCTAACAACCGTGATAATCAACATGCAAAACGAAGGCGAAAATTCGCTGGGCATGTCGAGGGGGACGAGAACCCAAATACTTTCATGCTAACAATAACAAAAAACGTCGCCAATCTTTCAGTTAAAGGTATTATGGTTAGATAGAGATTGGATTATCGAACCTGATCCTTGTTAAACAAGAGGGTTAGAGGTCACTTTTCAAACGACAGATTTCCAAGACCCTGGTTCTAGACCGAGGTAGTCTTAACTTTCCATTTTCTAATCGTCTCAATAATGAACAGAACTTAGACATTTGGAAACTCCGATCTCAAATGAAGAATATTCGCACTAGCCGTGTGGGGTTGGGAGTTGAATAAATACAGCCCGCGATGGTATGAGCCGTAACGATTGTACTTTGAATTTATTTCGGTAATCTGGGGTATATGGGATTGGATCATTGTTGGGGCCTCTGACTATTTGGCATAGCTGTGAAATGGTTTTTTTTGAATCATGAGATTTTGCTATTTGGATGCAACTCTTCGTTTGTGCCCTCCAACCCTAAGTTCTTGATCCGAAAGTTGTCTTAGAGACTTAGCCGTCCTATCATTTAAATTGGAAGCCTTTACAAAGTCGTTACTAAGATCCTACTTCTTCGGCTTTCGCGAGTGTATGATGTGATATGGAGGTGGGTGGGGGGTCGGATCGCTCATCTCAGATGTTCAGGACTGCATTGTCTCGGGTGACCTGGCGTATGCTGGAAAGAATATGGAGAGTTCTCGATGGTCCCTTGTTATTATCCAATGAAAGGTCTTATCTCGGGGCAAACTGTTCTAAAAGAAAAGCAACAAGGCCATGTTTTTTAGTCCGAATTTTTTCGCCAAGTCTTATGATTCCGTTAGATGGGCGACTAGCTTGATGATATTTCTCATCTCTTTTGGATTTCGGGGTCCCTAAATGGCTTCATGGATTCGAGAAGTCTGTCTTCAGGGAAGGCCATCTATTTGAGTTAACGGAAGTCCGACTAACTGAATTTCATTTATACCCGCTGTGGCTTGAAACAGGGACCCCTTGTCTATCTCTCGCCTTTTTGTTTTTACTATTAATAGTCTCTTTATCACTTATCATTTTCTCGGACAAGTTGAAAGCGGATTTTTACAAAGGATACAAGATTTGACCCTTCTACTAACGTTGGTCCCTCATTTATTCTACGCCGACACAGCGGTATTTTATTTGGTGAGATGTCTCATTCTAACTTAAAGGGTATAATGAATATTCTTCGATGCTTTTCCTTACTTTCTGGGTACTGTCAATAAATATTCAGAAATTACAACTTCTGGTGTCGTAACCCCATAATAATTGTGTGGGCTGAAGCTGCAAAGCCTATTGGTTTTTTGATAATGAAAAGGCTAAGCTCCCTTTTACATACTGAGTGTGGAATTTTAATTCTGGAGGAAACAATTACCTTCTAAAAAGCTTAGGGACGAGCCATAAATATAGAATGAAGACCGAGGTAGTTATCCTATTTGTGAAACTTAATACCTTATCATGAACGTGGTTCCGTCATGACCCTACTAAAATCGGGTCTATGGCTCCACTCCTAACTTAACACATGTCTATTTTGTAAAGGTTTCCAAATCTGTTCAGAATTATATGGAGATACTGCGTAGTAATTTTTTTAATGTGGCTTTCGAGAGAGTGATACAAATATTTGACTTGGGTCAAATGGTCTTCCTAAGGTTCTTGCTTCTGAAGAAATTCGGCAAGGGTTGGAGTTTCCTTCTTCTTGTTCTTCGCTCTCGGAATCGGCGTCTTCTTTTCCAAGTGGGTATGGGCGCTAAGGACCATTCTCAATGATAACTCCGTATTATGGTCCCGGAATATATATCACTATACATGGCTTGAAATGTCAGTGTTCATTCTGCTTATTCTGCCTGCTATCAATTCGACATGAGCTCCATCATAAAACGTAGAAGTTAACCTGTCCCATAAAGTCAAAGGTGTTTGAATCGATCATTTCTCATTTTAAGATTCGTGTGAGAAAAGGTAACAGGATACAAAGCTTTTATAAGATCTTTGGATTAACGATAAACTTTCAAGCTGTATCTTTTTCCTTTGAGGTTTTATTTGCGTCTTGGAAGAGGGATAAAGTACATATCGGTGTTGCTGATATTGATGAATACGTCTATTCCTCATTTTTTTTTTTTCCGTCGTCATGACCCTAGGAGGGTAGAGTCACAACATGTAACTTTGATCAGTCTTTCGTTATTACTTGATAACGGTATATTTTAACTAATATGGATACAGATGGTTTTGGGACTTAAATGGCGATGGTGGTTTTCAAGTCAAGGATGTTTCGATCTATTTAGATGAGGCTTTCCTCCTACAATTGGGAAGTTTCCGTACTCGATGGATTAAAAGTATTCCGATTAAGGTAAACGTTTTTGCTTGGAAACTTTATCTATATAACTACAGTTTTCAGTTTTGTTTTTTCTCGGGTCGGTTTGAGTCAGAACAAGATAACATACATATGAACTATCTAAATCGGTTTCTCTATTTTAACTTTGGTTCGGTTTCGGTTTTGCTCTCTCAACTTAATCTTGACATTAAGATTAACTTAATCGAGATACCTAAAAATATTACAGAAAAATGCTCAATTCGGTATTTGTTCGGATAGACCCAATTAACCACGTTAAAGGCATGTTCGTCAAGTTGAATTTGGTTACCAACATTATCGTCTTTAGGCACCTCGCCCCACAGCACTTTGAAGAATCAAGGACCATGTTTATCAAGCTGAAAATTACATGTACGCACACCACTTGTTAGGATAGAAAAGTCCTCGAATGCGAAAGGTTCACAAACTCAACTTGTCATGTAAAAGAAAGGTGTGTCAATTCTTAGTGTTTTGGCTAGGTGTCCTTACACTATATAAAGGAAGAGAACGATGTGGAATAAGATACATTTGACCCTAGGATATGTGTCTTTTATCTCAATGAAAAGGTCTCAGGAACCAATTCCTTTTTGCGTCTCCTATTCTCCGAAAGGATGCTATTTTCGACAATATTGTTTTACGCTCTTTTTATTGGTGTGTAGCTAGATGTAATAGAACTTTGAATTGGGTTAGTTGGCTTCAACACCCTTTTTTGATTCCTTTGTAATTTTCTAGCTCCTTGCTAGTGGTTCTAATAAAGTCGCCGTTCAAAAAAAAAAGAAACGATCAAGAGATACCTCAGTCAAACCACGTACATCTGAGTTAAAGATTCGTCATCTCGAGATAACCTGAATGGAGAAAAACTCATGCTTTTTATCTACAAAATTAAGCTGTTAAAACCTATTCTTTTTTAGCCAACATGGCCAAAATTCCATTTGTATTCTATACCTTCTGTGAATCTAAATACTCGTTGCTTTTTCAGTTTTTCTTGCTTAATTTTTGTAAGGCCCATATCCAATATAGTATCTGGGTTTATCTTTTTCAATATTAAACTTTGTAACTAGTAAGCCCATTATATTGGGCCTTGAAGTATGCAAACAGGTCAAAAACTGATGTTTAGTAATCACTAATTTGTATTCTAGGTATCTAGTGTGTGTGCATGTACTTTGAGATTTCACATTAACATAATTAATGTTTACTAACGAGGTTGTCAAGAACCCGCGCGTTGCGGTGGGGGCTAATTTATTTTCAAGATGTGTAATCTTATCCCATATATGAATTTCGTGTAACCCAAGGCATCAAATATGGTTGAAATATTGTATTCGGAAACTGAACTATACACGATTCAAGAATTATCCAAGCAATCTTGGATTATCAAGAAACCATATATCTAACAATAAATCATAATCAATAACTTGTTTCTTTTATATACGTAGATCATGAGATAGTATCATATACATGGACTATCAAAACAAATTGGAAGTGTGAACATCCAGTGAGGAGCTTGCAATTGTTTCAATCGTTAACTTAAAGGGTATCATCAGGCCATAATTTTATTTTATGTTGTTGTTTATGCATTTATAAAGATTTAATTTATTAGTTTAGCAATATTTAAAGAATAATGCCCACTTCATAAAATCATAAGCAGCAAACTATGATTATTAGTTTGAAATAAAGAAATGCATTGAAAAAGGGAATTAATAATGATTTTATAGTTTTAGATTACTCACTAGTTTAGTAAAGTGTTAATAATATGCATTGTTAATTTTAAAGTTTTAGATTACTTTAGATTTGTTTGCTAAAAATCTAAAATGTTAACTCATGGACTACAAAACAAACTCATGCCACACACTTGGGCCAAAATAAGTCCATCAAAAGACTGGCAGATTTGTCGTCTAGCGTATACAATTACTATACCAAAAGATGTTATGAATAATCATGAGTGTGGCTATCCATATGCCTAAACCTTTTAATCCTTTTATATTTTATGTCCCCTCAATTATAATTGATCTAAATACTTTGATAATAAAAGCCTTATAAATAGAGGTTCATTTGTAGTTTATGAGATCAAGATCAATGAGATATATTAGTCTCGATTATCCTTACTTTCTTCTTTCATTCATCGGTTATATGTGTTGCTATTAGGTCGTTGTTTTATAACACGTTATCAGCACGATTACAATATCTCACATGGGAACTATATGGTTTGTGACCAAAAACCATTCTAATGGGGAGTAATCATTATAGATTGTTGGCAAGATGCGAATTCATATGTTATAACATGCCCTATAAACTAAAAGTTTTGTTCTCATAATTATTGGCTTTGCAATCAACTGAAGACGTTTATAAACATTTCAACAAAAGCAATTCGTATATGAACATGTGCTATATAAAGTTCAACACTTATTCCAATAATCGCCTAATATTTGGAAGTGTTCACCACCATTCTTAATAATATAATTTGGAAAATTGTGCTCGCATTGAACGACCAAACACTTCAATTGAACGATCAAACACTCAAATTGATTACTTTATTTAGTTTCTAGGTAGTTTCTAGGTAATCTATTATTAACATATGAGGGCGATGAATGTTAAATTCAAAAAGAAAGTTTCAAAATCCGTCACCTTTCCTAGGCGCGCCTAGGCTCAAGGCTTTAAATCCCAAGGCTCTGCGCTTATTGTGAGCCTTGTGCATGTGCGAAGCCTCGATCTAAAAAAATCCCTAGAACTTGAGCCTTAGAGCCTAGGCGCACCTTAAGGCGCGCTTTTTAAAACTAAGCATGATATATGTCTGATCCCCATACCGCCCGGTCCTAAACTTGATATGTTTTCACAAGTTCCGCTATTTCATGGCGTTCCGTAAAGCAAACAATGGGTGCCACTTCATCGAATCACATAGCGGTCTTGTTTATCATAAAGCGAGTTTGGTACGTATAATACAACATATTTGCGAATCATATGGGATTTTTTAGGCCGGTATGCTCCAACAGTTGTAGAAGATAATGCAGCATGTATTACTCAACTTAAGGACGGATACATCAAAGGTAACATAACCAAGCATATTCTACTAAAGTTCTTTTTCACTCATGACTTGCAGAAGAGTGGCGATATTATTGTTCAACAGTTTCGTTTAAGCGATAACCTAGCAGACTTATTTACCAAGGCACTTCCTACTACAACATTCAAGAAGTTAGTTCACGGCATTGGAATGCGAAGACTCGAGGAACTTAAGTGATCTAGTCTTCAGAGGGAGAATATACACGCTACACTCTTTTTTCCTTAGCTATGGTTTTTTTTCCATAGAGTTTTTCCAAGCAAGGTTTTTAACGAGGCAGCACATCTAAGTATATGAAAACCAATGATGGATAACCAAGAGGGAATGTTATGAATAATTATGAGTGTGGCTATCCATATACTTAAACCTTTCATATTTTATGTCCCCTCAATTATAATTGTACTAAATACTTTGATTATGAGAACCTTATAAATAGAGGTTCATTTGTAGTTTATGAGATCAAGATCAATAAGATATATTAGTCTTGATTCTTCCTACTTTCTTTTTTCATTCATCGGTTATATGTGTTGTTATTAGGCCGTTCTTTTATAACATAAGATAAATTTTCTTTGTTCTCTCGGAAACTTGGAATATGGTTATTGCTTAAAGACCGGCATGGGTCATGCAAGCGCGATAAACTTTAGTTTGTTGTGAAAGTCGTTAGCGAACCACAACCCTCCAATATATTATGGACATTGCCAAAGGTTTATGCTAAATGAGAATCGCGATTGATAAAGAAGAAAAACATCAAATTTTCATTTTTCACATATACATCAATCCTACCTTGTTTATACTTTTGTAACCATTAACCACCACCTACTTTGTATACACTTTTGGAACCCATAAACCATTAAACAACATCAATCTAACCGAGTGGTTAGGCGTTATGAGGTTCTCACATAAGAATCTCAAGTTTAAAACTCACTAGGTAAACATTTTCTGGGTGGTTAAGGAACTAGCGTGACACAGTCACGGATACCCCGGTTAGACCGTCTATTTTGAGTTAGAAGAGTCGCCGTGCCCTTACTTGTGTAAGACTAATAAGGAAAACTTCACCCGTTTTTTTCGTAAGCATTATGCTATAGGTTTCCACACTCTCTTGTTGTAATCGAGTTAATTTTTGAATAACACATATTAAGTGGTTTAGTAATATGTTTAAATTAGTCACTTAACCGAGAGAGAGAAAGGGGGTTTTGGGGTTTTGTGTACTTCCTCATTAAAATGAAAATAAAGGTTTGCGACTACTCATTAAGTAGAAAAGAAACGCCTCAGTAAGTCATATAAATTGCGTAAATGGTGGATTACATTTTTCCTTTTTTCGAGCCTTGACTTTGTACATAGAACTTTCCTAAATTAAAAACTTTTCAGATTTCTTTTCATGAATGGAAGGTAGAATGTAGGAATCATCAAGATTTGGTTAGTGCAATGAAAAGATACAT